>MU224358.1:1422014-1446820 GCA_018584345.1 Thuja plicata
AAGACTTAGAGAAAATGAGAGAGAAAGCTTCTCTTTTATATGGAATTAGGGCACAATCTTCTAAGGAGGCCTACATAGGAGGATTAAATTCCCATTAAAGCCTTTACCCCTAGGAGAGGACCTATATCAAATATAATTTAGGAATCAACACTTTGGAACCCGAAACAGCTGACCCAGAAGTGGGAAAAACTTTTTGCAAAGGCTGACCTCCAAAATCTGTGAGACCCCGGGATCTGAACCCTGGGTCAAGGTCAAGGTCAACCTTGACCTAGGTCAGGGTCAAGGTCGACCCTAACCTAGGTCAAAGTCAAGGTTGACATAGACCTAAAAGGTTAACCCTAACCCTGAAGCCCAGAATCCCCAGTCTGCAGTTCAGAATGCAGAAATTAGGCTAAACAAGAGTGGAAAGAGGGACAGAATAGGGAGGAAGCCATGTCAAGATCAGGAACCCATTCAAGGTGCTTTTCATGACCCCAAAACACTTACTTGGAAGGCTAAACATGTCTAAAATGGAAGTGCTTCCATTTTATGACTATACACCTATTAAAGCTATGGGTCAAAAGACAAAAGACACAACTAGTTTAGACTTCAAGAAGATCCCGTTCCATCTAGGGATTAACAAATTTGTGCCAAAATTGGATCCTTCACCAGAACCTAAAGGTATAGCTATAGTCAACACTGTAGAAGATAGCTCCGATGAGGATTTCTTTCCTTACCCCATTTCTCCAGACCTTGAAGCATTCTTTGTTGAGCTAGATAATTTTGTACCGCATGCCAGTACAGTCAAGACTGACAGTGATTTTGATAAAACCACTCCATTTGATGCATTAACCTACGAACAATGGAAAGTGTTACAAGATCCTAGTTTCCAAGGTGAATGATACATGCCACCAGAGTTTCAAGAGCAGTTGGCACAAGAACAGGTTGATGTTGCAAGAACTCCCAAACCTTCATGGTGCAAACACCCAAGTCAGAGTTCGGACACAGATTCTCATGAGTATGAGTTCAACAATTTGTCAGAAGGATCGTATGAAAAGCTTCTCGATGTAGGTGAAGGGTCAAGTGAAAGGTCTAATGAGTCTGAGTCCATAAATGTTAATGTGGCTTCTACTAAGGTCACTAGGAGTTAGAAGGAGTCAAATACACCTTTGGATGAGATCGCTCTAGGTCTCGGATTACTAGTCAGTGCTTTTAAAAACTATACCGTGAATCCACTTGAACCTACCACTTCTCTATCACTCCAACATCCCGAGCTAATAGGCTGGAATTCCCCTTCCTCATCCAATGAAGTCATTACATTCTAGAATGACTATGCTCTAGCCTGCTACCTTCACGCTGTTGAACCTGTAACATCATCCACTAGTGAAGAAAGTGTCAACATAACTGAGGCTAATATCAAGTATCTTAGTCATAAAATTAAAAGAAGAAAAAATAGGTGCTCTGATGGTGAAAACCACATTGTGGCAGTGTCAGAGCCAAAAAAAAGTAAAAAGAAAAGATGTATCCAAAGGTGAAAACCTCTCTAAGGTGCTTGAGGATGAGATACTTGATGCACTTCTGAGTCATTTCTAGGAATGCTCATTGGTGCTAATTGAGCCAACTCAGCCGGTAAATCTGGGAACAGAAGAAGATCCACACATTATTCATGTGGCCAAATCATTGTCTGCAGAAGAACTCAAGGAATTCACAGATTTCTTCAAGAAGAAAAAGATAAATTTTGCATGGACATACTTTGACATGCCGGGTGTAGATCCTGATATCATCATGCATCATTTATCAATAGCTCCAGGTGTAAAAACAGTCAAGCAAAAAATGAGAAAGATGCATCCACTTGTGGCTTTAGTTGTCAAGGCAGAGTTGGAGAAACTTCTGAAAGCTGGGTTCATCAGAGGCATTGATTATGTAGAATGGATCTCCAACATAGTTCCAGTGTCAAAACATGAAAAATCTATTACGGTCTGCACAAACTTTAGGGACTTAAATAAGGCATCTCCAAAGGATGATTTTCCACTACCCAACATTGATATGATTGTGGATATGACATCAAGATATGAAATGTAGTCCCTAATGGATGAATTTTCTGGCTACAATCAAATCAAAATTTTGCTAGAGGACCAAGAGAAGACTGCTTTTACTTGTGCATGGGGTACTTTCTGCTGGAATGTTATGCCTTTTGGTCTTAAGAATGCTGGAGCCACGTATCAGAGAGAAGTCACAACCATATTTCATGACATGATGCACAAAATAATGGAGGGATATGTGGATGACACCCTTGCTAAAAGCATGGATAGGAAGGCACATCTCACTAATCTAGGCCCTATACTGGATCATATGGAAAAATTTAGACTGCGTCTTAACCCTAAGAAATGCGCATTTGGAGTAACTTCGGGGAAATTACTTGGTTATATCATCTCCGCAAAAGGAATCAAGGTGGATCTTGTAAAAGTGCAAGCTATCATGGAAATTCCTCCACCTCACAATATCAGACAAATTAGAGGTCTTCAAGGTCGACTTCAATCTATTCGGTGCTTCATCTCATAGCTAGTTGACAAGTCACAACCATTTACTAAAACTCTACATAAAGGTGTGACCTATGAATGGAACAAAGAGTGTGAACAAGGATTTCAACAAATCAAGCAATATCTAGCCAATCCACCTATATTAATGCCTCCTATCCACAGGAAGCCATTAATCTTATATATCTCAGCTACAGAAACATCTTTGGGTGACCTATTGGCTCAATAAGATCAAAATAATAAGGAAAGAGCCATCTATTACATCGGTAGAACATTGGTTTCTTATGAAATGAATTATTCTGTCATTGAGAAAGCTTGCTTAGTGGTGGTGTTTGCTTCTAAGAAGTTACGACATTATATGCTTTCACACACCACAAGGCTCATTGCAAAAATTGATCCATTAAAATACTTTCTCAGTAAAGCTACCCTCATAGGTAGACTATCTAAATGGGTCATGCTTCTTAATGAATTTGATATTAAATATGTTGAGAGAAAAGCTATCAAAGGGCAAGCAATCGTAGATCAGTTGGTTGAGGCACCTATTATGGATCATCAACCATTAAGGATCGAATTCCTAGATGAGTCCATCATGCTTCTCACACATCAGTCATGGACCATGTTCTTTGATGGATTATTCACTCAGTAGGGGTTAGGTGCCAAAATCTTGTTCATTACACCCCAATGATATTCATTACCAAAGGCTTACAAAATGATGTTTCCTTGCACCAATAACACTGCTGAGTACGAAGCCTTGATTAATGAATTAAAGATTTCTATTGAATGGCATGTTTATGATCTAAAAGTCTTTGGAGATTCAAAATTGGTTATCAATCAGGTGAATGACATCTATCAAACAAAAGACAAAAAACTAGTGCCTTATAAGAAGATGACTGATGATCTTAAGAAACACTTTGCACATGTTACTTTTCAATGAATTCCAAGGGCAGATAATAAAGCAGCTGATGCCATGGCTACTCTGGCTTCCATGTTACAAATTCCAGAGAATGATTTAAGACATGAATTCCTAATGGAGACGTTATGCTACCCTTCCTATAATTCTCCTAAATCCCAGATGATCTGTTTAGTCATTGGACATGACTCATCTCACTACCATCACATTTACTCCTACCTTCATGACCAGATCATTCCAGACACTTACACCCAAAATGAAAAACATCACCTAATCCACAGTGCTTCACGGTTTGTCATCGTAGTGAATGACTTGTATAGATGAGGTCTAGACGGTACTCTCCTTAGGTGTTTAGAAGCTGATGAGTCCAAACGTGCGTTAGTAGAGGTGCATGAAGGCATCTGTGGATCTCACTCAAAAGGTTTGACACTGGCATGTAAAATTATTAGAGTTGGTTACTACTAGCCAGATATGCAGAAAGAAGCTACACAGTTCGCTAAATCTTGTAAACAATGCCAGCTTCATGGAAACCTGATCCATGCTCCTACCAAGGAGCTCATTCCTTTTGTTAGCTTTTGGCCATTTCAACAATGGGCCTTTGACTTAGTGGGTTAGATACATACATCTTCTTCAAGGGGACATAAATACATTATCACTGCTACAGATTATTTCACCAAGTGGGTCAAGGTAGTGCCTCTTATTATAGCTGATGGAAAGTCTGTGGCTATGTTTATATTGAATTACATCATCTGTAGATATGGTGTACCCTCATCAATAATCACTGACAATGGGGGACAATTCAAGAACAAGGATCTGACATAATTATGCACTAAATTTAGAATCATTCAGCACTAGTCTTCTATCTATTATCCCCAGGGTAATGGATAGGCAGAAGCTTCAAATAAGACCATCCTCAAGATCTTACATCGTATAGTACACAAATCTAGACAAGACTGGCATCTCCAAATTAATCCAGCTTTATGGGCTTATCGCACTAGCATACAGACACCAACAGGGGCCACACCCTTTGCTCTAGTTTAAGGTGCCAATGCAGTACTTCCTATTGAGGTTGAGATTCCTACCTTGCGAGTCTCTCTGGAGGGCCTCATTACTGATGATGATATCAAAATATCTTGGCTACAAGAGCTTAAACTACTGGATGAACGTCAAAAAGTGGCATTCGATCATCTCCGAGCATATCAGAAAAGAACATCTAAAAGCTACAACAAGAAGGTCAGACCAAGAGAATTCCAACTGGGTGATCTCGTCCTGAGAGAGAACCCCAAGAATCAACAACAACGGGTCCAGAAATGAAAATTTGAACCAAACCGGCTTGGTCCGTATGTTATTACTGTAGTATTTGGGTCTGGCACTTACCAGCTTTCTACCATAGAGGGTGAACAACTCAAAGAGCCTATCAATGTTCTTCATCTGAAGAATTTCTATGATTGAGATGTCTTCTGAATGCTCATGTACATAATCTATTATGAGAAAATCCTAAAAATTGCAAAATGTCCTGAAAAAATGATCATCTTAGTGAAAACCTGGCAAACAGGCATTTTGATGTATCTATTATCTTGGTGAAAACCTGGTAAACATGCGCCTTGATAATACCAAAAAAATTGAAAAATGAAAAAATACAAAAAAAGAAAAATACAAAAAAATTAAAAAAATGAAAATACAAAAAAAGAGAAAAAGAGAAAAATGTGCCATTGATGAAAACCTGGTAAACAAGAGTTATGGTAGCAAAAATAGAATTTCTGCCAAGATGGTGAAAACCTGGTAAACATGTGCCTCTTGTTCCATAATGCTCTATCTATCACGACATCTCTTGGCTTTCTTGCAATTTGCTCTCCTGCTTTCCCGCTTTAGTTTGCTTTCCTGCTTTAGTTTGCTCATGCATTCGCTCTCTATCATTTTCAAGATTTTGCTCGACTTCACATGGATTGAAAATGGTCACCTTTGGGACCATCTTCCTAGTCTAGGGGGAATTGTCCTCTCTTTTGGAGTCTCTCTCCTCTTCGCATCAGTCACCAGTGGTTCTCACTGAGTCTGCCTGCTGATGCTTAGATCTCACATCGATCTTTATGCTTGAGAATCTCTTTCATGTCAGTCACCAGTGGTTCTCACTGTGTCTGCCTACTGTCGCTATATTACTGAGATTTCTCACATCAACTCACTATCTGTATTCTTTACATCAATTCATTCAGTACTTGGGGGCATGGTTCCCCACTTTGATCACCTCTTCGGTTTACACTCGAGTCAGTAATCTTGTGAGTTCTAAAGGACAAATCTCTACTGGCACAAACTGGTGTTTCTCAACACCTCAATTAAATAGTGTTTTACAATACTCTCTTTGGACACATCTGTGTTTTTCAATACACATCAGATATCTTGCAACATAAAAATCTCTTGATAGCAATCAAACACAATGCACTCACAAGCACAACGGTGTTTTTCAACACCCCAAATATAGGCACATTCGTAAACTTTGAAACATGCTGAGCTATGATTGAATCTTTCTTTGTATGTTGTCTGTTCTCATAGTTTTGATTGATATTTTCATTTGTCTACTGCTTTTTGGTGTGGTTTTGATGATCTGACAACACCAAATAAATAGGGTGTATGTGATAAGAGCTTTTGCATTAAGGTGGAAAAGCCTCACATCCCTTGATCTTGTTTGTTTGTATGCCAAGGGGAGGTTGGAACTATCTCCTTGACTGTTATTTCTCTGTTTGTTTATTTGTGTGCTCTTACTATATCAAACTAGAAACAATGTTCAGGTCATCTTGGCTTTTGTGCCCTGATGCTTATGTTCATTTCCCACATTTTATCTGATGAAAGTCATATACACATCCTCATGGTTGCAGTGGAACAAGTAAGGATTGTATTGACTCCGATGTTCCAAAATACTCGATGATGATAATTATGCGATGAGTCCAACAACCAAGTCCTAGGGTTGCATTTAGCTTAGGTTTGCATTTGCATTTTAGGCATGCACCGCTGTAATTTTGGTGCTCTCTTCATTATCTTCTCATTCTTCCAAGTTCCTCATCTTTTGTCTTGGATTCCTCTTGATTGCACGAGTGTCCGATCCTCGCTCTCGATCTTCATTTGTATTCTTTTGGTTAGTACCTGTTGTATATTGCAATATCCTGCATGAGATGATTAGTACCATTGCATTCATTGCATTACATTGATTTCCAAAAGTGCATTTCCATACATTCATTTGCATTTACATATCCATAAGCATGTGCATCCATTATAAGCATAAATCAAATCATACATAGCATTTATCCATCTAACATCTATCATTACATTACATTCATAGCATTGTACATCAAATAAAACACGTGCATAAACATTTGCATATTCATCCATGGCATACATTTCTAATCCATACATCTAATCATATAGGAAACATCTCACAAGATATACAAATTTTAAGCAATATATGAACAAGTACAATGATGCCAAAATCGAGCTCATATATATATGTGTCAATTGATCAAATGTACAAGGGTGCTACTCGAGCATAGTATATCAAAATGGTGGTACAATGCATATCAATATGTCTCATCTAGCCACTTCCACCTGGAGGAGGTGGAGGAGGTGGCATACCCTATTGCTAAGGAGGTCCCTGTGGTGGTGCCTGTGGTGGTCCCTATGGTGGTGCCTATGGAGCGGCCCGTGCCCCAGCATACTCTGAAAATGGCTAAACCTGATCTACTACCTCAGGATCTGCAATCATGTAAGTGGGATAGTAATAGGCTGCCTGACCAGCCTTGTATCTCATCTCTATCTGAGATCTAGCTAGTGCCTCCTGTAAACCTCGAATATCTCAGTCTCGCTCGGCCATGCGGGTCTCCTGGATGATAACTTGTGTATGGAAATCATCCCGCTCCCTCTGTACCTATCTCACCCTCTCTCGAACCCTCCGGAGAGACTCCTATAGCTGGGCTACCTGTCTGCCTACCTGTGGGTCAATTGTAACAGTATCAACCATGATGGTGTCCTCTCCCTTCTCAGTGGATCTCTCCTGATTGCCACTACTCCCTGCACCTACATCTAACCCCATATTTCTAGTAGGGATAGGAATCTGTGAGGTCCTTAGCTATACTATCCTCTCCTGCTGCTGTAAGGGTGGCTGCTGCACCTGCTACTGTAATGGTGGCTGCTGTATCTGCTGCTATGGTAGCGGCTGCTATACCTACTATTGTGATGGTTGTTATACCACCTGCTATACATGAGGGCTGATGCCAATAGGATATGTGTATCTAGGGAATGGGTGTGCTAATATATGGTCCCTGTATGCAGGTTTCATCCCTACATTCGTCACCCTTTCCATGTAATCCCACCTAGTTGGTGGTACATGTGCATCTATCATGATTTGACCTCTGTCTAACTACCTCTGCCAGCCCTTCTTTGTCTCATCGATGAATCAGACGTAATTACAAAACTCCTGCAAGACATCCTGAGGTCTCCCAAACTGTCGCAATACTTGTGTCAATAGAAAGTTCTCAATAACGCTGATAGTACACCCGATCAAAGTACGTGAGCAGAACATATACGATAGCTTGTGCCGTGCGTCATCCCACACCTCGGTGGCTATCTAGGGCCGCCATATGACTGCTGCCATATAATCTATCTGAGCTCACCACTGATCGGTTTTACCTAGCGCTAGATGAGTCATGGGACCTGCGTACCTATATATATATATGGCTCCAAGGGCTGCCGTGTGTCATAGAAAATCGGTCTACATATGGGAAGGTGCTCCCAGGCCCTGCTCTACAAAATGACGACTCCTGTCGCCATAGTCCATTCACCTCGATACACAATCTCATGCATCTCATGATACATCTATGTGAGTATACACTCGCCCTATCCAAAAATCATTGCGGGTGTAGCTAACATCTTCTGCAGCATGCCTCCCCAACCGCACTCCAATCCATGCTGACTTCAATCGGGAACCAAGTGGAAACTCAAGAAAAGAGCCAAGACAACTGCCAGTGGGTGATCCATGCTATAGAGGCTCGTCAAATCCTCCCAAGAGATGGCCCGACCCATCACTAGATCATCCTAGAAGACTGCTCTTAGTACTAGTGTACCTGCTCTCGGTTGGGTATCATACTCTACATGAGTCCCGTGAAATGGTACTCTCAGGATCCTGTAAATGTCCTCAGGAGTGACTGTCATCTCCCCCTACAGAAAATGGAATGTGTTTGTCTCCGAATGGAAACGATCGACCAGTGCACCTAATCGACCATGATTCACCCGAATATTGGGTGCATCACGAAGATATGACAATCCTAGCCCGTCGATATGGGCACCATCAACATTTGACAGTCTCTGCAGTACCTCACCCATGATAGGATGATGTGACCGGAACACGATATCAGGGAAGTCAACCTGCAAGGCAAGCGATGAAATTGGATTGGTACCTCAACATGATGATTTTTCAAAGCAATGACAACAAATACAACTATGGACCTATCCTAAACATAGTTTTGAGACATTGTAACTTGCCGACTCTGCGACATAAAAAGTGATGACTTTTTGAACTAAGAAAGATTCCCATGCGAGGAAACTCTTGTCTCGTGCAAGCTTTTTGCCTCGCGCAAGATAGGATCTCTTCTTGCGTGAGATTCTATCACATGCGATGAAATCTTGCGCGGCACTGGCGCGCACTTCGCGCGAGCACGCGGAAGGGGCCCGCGTGAGGAAGCCCTAACCCGTGTGAGGAATCTGATTTCTCATGCGAGGGGTGACCTAGGCCGGTGTGAGGGAACTATTTTGTCATGCGAGACTTGACGCGACAGACCTTAAAAGCTTCAAAAACATGCTAAAATGATCTAAAATTAATAAATATTTGAAATCCAAGATAATGTTTCGATTACTTACAGGTGCATCATACTCCGGTGGCCGGTTGTGTTGTCAGGAGCACTCGAATCGGTGTGTATGCATGGGAATGCTATCAATGTCAACTAGAGCTCTTGCCATCACTAAAGTCAAAAGTGAATAATGATTTGAAAAAGACCCCTCTGGGCCTTATATAGCTTTTGACCTAATTTTTAAAAGTGCTCCATTTTCTGCAAAAATTGCACCCTTGGCTAAATGGACCGTTTTGAATCGATTTTCGTGATCGAAATCAAAATCTAACACTCCTAAGCAGCTCAAAATCACATTTTAAAATTTTGGGACCGGCGCGATCAGACGCTTGTGTAGTCAATTTTTTGACGTCACTTTCTTGTCAGAATTATCTCTCATTATCATTTTCTCAGCTTCTGCGATCTTTTCATCAAAGTCAACTCTAGTCAGTTCTAGCCAAACTTGGTCAACTACGGTCAAGCCTAGTCAACAGGACCTCTTAATCGCTCTAAATTGATTCTGCCTTCTCTTGATCTATCTCTGATTTCTCGGGGTCTTTGATCTTGCTTCTATCTGCGATTTCTCGCTCTCAATCATCATTATGACATGTCCTCTTTTGATTTCGCTCCCGAGGGGGCAGGATGATTGCATCATTGAATCTTTTCACATCATTCTTGAATCAGTCTGATCTGAATCAAAAGTCCCCATCACTAGGGGCATCTCATCACTTGGGGCATATTCATCTTTTCATACCTTATGGTCTAAATTGGATATTCCATGATCTTGAATTCTAGGGGCATCTTGATGTCTTGCATCTTGTCATCTATCTTTCTAGGTATCTGAGCAATCTAACTCGGATCCTCAAAAATCATGCTTCATTCTGGAGATGATTCTTGAAATCTCATTAGGTATTGGGGAAATCTAACCCTAATTCCTGAAAGTTATGTTTCATTCTGAAGATGGCTCTCAAAAACTCTTTAGACCATTATCGAGGCAACCTAACCTGGATCTCAGAGGGCTAACCTTCGTATTGGGGCAATCTAACCCTGATTCCGATCTTCCTTCAAGTGGTATTTGGACCGTTGTCTTCGCAATCTAACTTAGACTTTGGAGAATCAGGCTTCGTTCTGAAGGTGGTTCTACTTCTTGATCTGATCGGTGTCTTGGAAACCTAACCTAGACTTCCAAAATCTTCATCTTCACATCAGAATATTCTTTGAATCAATGCGCTGCTCACACATCAATTCAAATAGGGGCAAAATATAACACCCCAAAATTGGCACCTTACAATTCTAATCAATTTTGGTGCATTTTCTCATCATCGAAGTCCTATTGTACTAAGCAAATTCTCTTCCTAATTGAATTTAATTGACTTGGTCTCAAATGCAGAAAACCTGAATTTGCATAAATCCTCATATTATATTTAATTCCTAAATTATCAAGGTTTATTAGCTAAAAATCCCTATGATTAATTAATTTAATTCTAAATCCTAAGTGCTTTTAAATTAAATTAATTTCACCCCTTTTAGCTAATACACATCAAAAGGAATTATTTGCTTATTTGAGTGAATTATCCTCAAAAGGAATTCCATAATTCCATATGAAAAGCCACTCATGTGGCAATAATTCATTCTTTTAATTGAATAATTCCTTCAAAAATTGTCTCACCTTCCTCCATGGAGATGAGGAGTCAGCCGTTTCTTTTCAAGAAACTCTTCATCCCCTTCTTAGGTTGTTCTATATTATGGACCTCATTTTCTTCATTTGGAAGAAGCAATTTGTAGAGCATCAAAACTATAGTTAATTTTTGTCTTACCTATTTCATATTTCATAGTTTTTGTTGAATTTTAATTTAAATCTCATTTAGTGTAATTGTATTCTCATGGCTAGTGTAATTTGATTATAATTCTAGTTTAATTTGATTAAATCTGCATCTCATTAATAGATTAATGGCATTTTCATTCTTAGATTAATGATGATTTTCTCATCTTTCATACTTTAAATCCTCAATTTTAGCAATGGTCATGGTTGTTGCCTCTCGTTCTGAGAATAAATTTGACACCCCCAACTAAATAGGAGGCAACAGGTCGCTTCAATCAAGTTTGTGAAATGGACAATTCATGTTCATCTTTGCAAATTTTATGATTGAGCAAGGACTATGTTGAGTTTGTGCCTGATTTAGAGGTCACTTTCAAGCACACACAAGAGGTAGGTTTGATGACCTAAGAATGAAAGAAGGAGAAAAAGTCACTCAGTATAGCTGCAGAATCAAAGAGGTAGTCAATGCTATCTAAGGAGTAGGATGTGTACTTGAAGAAGAAATAGTGGTAAGTAAAATCCTAAGAACCTTATTGCCTATTTATGCTATTAGAGTATCTACTATACAAGAAATGAGAGCAATAGAAAATAAAAATGTTACTCTAGATAGTTTGATTAGTAGACTTATTTCATTTGAGATTAATAACTTTGACAATAGTGTCTTACCATCTATAGAGTCCGCATTCAAATCTTCTCTAAAGATAAGTAAATCAAGTCATAAACACACTATGAGAAATGATAGTGAAAGTGATAGTGATGACCAAGATCTTGATGAGCTTGAAGCACTAATGGCTAGAAGATTGCAGAGAGGAAAAGGTAGATACAAAGGTAAATTACCACTTTTATGTTTTAATTATAAAGAGATTGGACACTTTGCTGCTAGATGTCGAAACAAAACAAAAGAAGACATAAATATTGATAGATCATATGAAAAGAAGTTTGATAGAGGTGATGAAAGAGATTGCTGAAGCAACCGACAATCTGACAGAAGAGACAACCGATACTACAAGGATAAAGGAAATAAAGATATTTACCTGGCTGAGAACAAAGCTGAGAATACTGACATCGAATCTGATGAAGATATTGAGGTGGTATTTGTTGCTATGAAAGATTATTCAGATGAAGAGGAAAGGTATGTAGAAACTATACTCATATCTAAGGTTAGTAAGAATTATGTCTAGATTATTGATAGTGGTTGTACTCACCACATGACTGGAGATAAGGAAAATTTTGAAACTTTTAAGTATTATAATGCTAGATCAGTAAGAATGGGTAATGACTCACCTTGTCTGGTTGAAGGTAAAGGAACTATAATGTTGAATAATCTGATTAGATGTGAAAATGCATACTGGGTAAAAGGACTTAACTATAACCTATTGAGTGTTTCATAACTAAATAAAATAGGTCACCGAGTTGCATTTGAGAACAAAAAGGAAAAGATCTTTAATGAATTAGGAAGGTTGATCAGAACTGGTGAACAAACAAAAGGTAACCTATTCTATCTTGATGATATTAAAATGACTTGTTTAATGGATAGAAACGAATACATATGGTTGTGGCATAAAAGGTTATGTCATGTGAATTTTGACAACATGGTTAGGATAAGCAATAAAAGGAAAGTAAGAGGCTTACTGATCATGTCAAAGCCTGATCATGTCATGTGTAAGAATTGTCAAAAAGGTAAAATGACAAAGTATAGTTTCAAGAGAAAAAACTACACATCTAATGCCATTATAGAATTAGTTCATACTGATCTATGTGGACCCATGAGAACAAAGAGTTACTATGGTGATAGATACTTCATTCTCTTTGTAGATGATTATTCTAGAATGATGACAATTATGTTCTTAAAAGATAAATCAGAAGCATTCAAGATGTTTAAACAATATAAAGCTATTAGAGAAAAATAAAGTGGTAAGGAAATAAAATGTTTAAGATCAAATAGAGGAGGGGAATTTATTTATGATGAATTCACTAACTTTTGTAATGAGCATGGAATTCAAAGATAGGTTTTTGCACCAAAAACACCACAACAAAATGGGATTGCTGAAAGAAGGAACAGATCCATTGTTGATTGTGCCAAAACACTGATGATTGAGAAAGGCATCACTCAAACATTCTGGAGGGAAGTTTTCAGTACTTCTATCTACACATTGAATAGAGTTCAATTGAAGAAAGACACTAATAAGACACCCTATGAGCTATGGTATGGATACACACCCAATGTAAGTTACTTCAGAATTTTTGGTAGTCAATGTTATATTTTGAAATATGATAGAAATGGAAATCTTGACTCCAAAGGTGAAGAAGGAATATTTTTAGGGTATTCTACCAAAATCAAGGCTTATAAATGTCTTAACAAGTCCTCTAGAAAAATCATTGAAAGTGCAAATGTCAGAGTAGAAGAATTTGCAGAGAAAAATGATGAAGAAAGAAGAAAAGAACTAGAAGAATGCAACAAGTTTTTTTTACAGTAAACAACCTGACACTCTTCCTGAACAATAGTATATCACTCCCAAGCGACAGAACAATGCACCCGCGCATCAGGCTGCAAACACCGAAAATTAGGAAATTGCTCAAGATGGTGTACTGAGTGATGGAGATCAGAATGAAGGTCAAGATGATGATAAAAATGATGAATAAAGAGGTAAACCGATACTTGCCAAGTATGTCAGAAGACACCATCCACATAACTAGATCATAGGAGACAAGAGGGCTGGAATGAGAACAAGAAGTAAGTCACTAAACACTAGATGTTTAATTTGTGATTTTGAGCCTAAATCTGTTAATAGTGCACTTGAAAATGAAGAATGGGCCAGTGTTATGAATGAAGAGATAGAACAGATTGAGAAGAACAAAACATGGACACTAGTACCGAGACCAGATGAAAAAATGTCATCGGTACCAAATGGATATTTAGAAACAAGCTGGATGAGAATGGAGAAGTCACAAGGAACAAAGAAAAATTAGTATGCAAGGGGTATGCACAAGAAGAAGGTGTTGATTATGGATAAACCTTTGGACCCATTACTAGACTAGAGGGAGTGAGAATTTTACTTGCTTATGCTGCATTCAAAGGATTCAAGGTATACCAAATGGATGTCAAATTTGCATTCCTAAATGGAATACTAGAAGAAGAAGTATACATTGAACAACCAGAAGGGTCTCTTGATCCTAACAAAAGAAACATGGTTTTTAGACTGCACAAAGCCTTGTATGGATTGAAACAAGCACCTAGAGCATGGTATGAAAGAATTCACTCCTATCTCATAAGCATTGGATTTGTAAGAACTAGTGAAAATAATAATTTGTATTTAAAAGAAGATACCGATGATAACATTTTGATTTCTAAAATATTTGTTGATGATATCATATTTGGAGGTAATGATATGTTATGCAAATAATTTGCTGATAAAATGAGAAAAGAGTTTGAGATGTCAATGTTTGGGGAGATCAAATTCTTTCTTGGTCTACATATTCTTTAACAGGATGCAGGCATATACATCACACAATCCAAATACATCAAGGAAGTTCTCAAGATATTCAAGATGGAAGACTCCAAGCTAGTTGGAACACCCATGGAAACCCGATGCAAGTTGAAAAAGGAAGATAATTCAAATGAGGTAAATTAGACCCTAAATAGATCAATGATTGGCAAACTAATGTATGTTGTTCATACTAGACTAGATATTACACATGCAGTTGGAATAGTTGCAAGATTCTATGCTAATCCCAAAGAATCACACATGACTGCTGTCAAAAGAATTTTGAGATATCTAAAGAATACCGAGGACTATGGCTTATGATATAAAAGAGAAGGAAAATTTGAGCTTCAAGTCTATACAGATACTGATTGGACTAGAAACTTAGATGACATAAATAGCATAATTGGAGGAGAATTATTTATGGGTGATAGGATTGTCACATGGATCAGTAAGAAGCAAGGATGCATCTCACAATCTACTGCAGAAGCATAATATGTAGCTGCTGCTGCAAACTACTCAAATATTGCATGGATCAAACAATTACTGGAAAGTATGAATATGAAGATTCTTGAACCAGTGATTATTTATTGTGATAATACAAGTGCAATAAACATCTCAAATAATCCAGTCATGCATGCTAAGACAAAGCATATTGCTATCAAGTATCATTACTTAAGAGAACAAGTTCAAGAGAAAGAGGTGATACTGGAACATGTTCAATCCAAGGAACAATTAGCAGACATATTCACAAAGCCATTGCCTAAAGATACATTTGAGTACCTGAGAAAGAGATTAGGGGTCAAACCCTTGTATATTGGTCACTAAGCTGACTAGGATGTTGCATCAGGCTACACACACTTAGAAGATCATTCATGTTGATGCAAGCTAAGAGATGGACTGACAAGATACATCAGTACACAATAAGTTACTTATCTAAACTGAACACCAGAGATATTGATTGGTTAATACAGAGCTATAATGCTGATGGAAAGGAAATTCAAGGAATATATTAAAAATAAAAGAGAAAAGAGTTTGGCGTTGCTGTTAAAGGGATAGATGACTTAAGAGAGAGAGAGTATATCTATATGAAATATCTATCTTGATCATCCAAAGGGAGAGATGACTTAAGGGAGACATGAGAAATATATATTGCTGTCAAAGGAAAAAGAGATATCCATCAAGGAGAAGAATAGTCAAAGGGAGAGAAAACATCAGAGAAAGATTCAAAGAAACATTCATCTAAGGGAGAGAAGATTCTACAACAAAGGGAGAGACAGAATCAGAAATTGCTACATCTATCCAGTGAAGGGAAAGAAGAATACAGAAAGTACTCTACAAGAATCAAATCTAAGCTAGAAGAGCTTACCGAGAGTCAGACATTTGTATTGGTTATAGAACAATAAGTTTGGTAAAGTTTGATGAACTACAACTGATATATTTCATATTATATTGTTATTATGTAGTATGTTACCATCAATGCCAAAGGGAGAGATTGATGAACTATAAATGATTGAATGATTGAAGATGACAAAGTTGATGATCACTGAGATGTAGAAAGTTAATGCGAGACATTAAATTAGTTAATGTATTGTATTTTCATTGATGTCAACTTGATATAATCTGATTGTTCATGTACATATTGTCAAAGACTTCAAAGAACAAAGAAATAAAGGTTATGTTATCAGTAATGCATAAAAGTTAAGTATACACCAAGTGACAACAAACACCAACAGACAATGCACACCGATGAATAGAGAACCCCGAGAGAAGAATCACAGTGTAAACTGAGCAAGATACCCGGTCAAGCATTACCGACGAGAACCAAAGTGATACCCAAGTAGAACTGAAATTCACAGTATTGCCCGACGAACAAACAATAATGATGGACAAACAACCCCAATAGATAGAGATGCCCGAGGACAACTGAAGTTAAGACTAAGAAAACAAGGAGTTAAACACCGATCAGAACTGAAGTTCAAAAATGACAAAAGACGTAGCTGGCAGGAGCTAAACATGGAGTTAACTGGTTGATTACATTGTTTTCATCGACAAGTTAAAAGCTAGAGATAAGCTAGAATTTTAAAGATAGTTTTATTGTAGTTGACAAAGAGAAATCTGCGGGATAAACTAAAGCAAGCTTTAAAGAAAGAATGGTGAGATTTTTGAATCACATCAAGAACAAGAAAGACAAAGACCTAGAAATGGTGAAATCATGTCTATAAGAGAGACAAGCTAATTCATTATGAAAAAAAGGGGGTGAATAGAGAAGAAGATGCTGGAGAGAATGCTGATGAAGATAAGAAGTATTCATACATACCTGATCAAAATAGCTGGAGAACAAAGCTAATATTTCTGCAGACACCGAGCAACAGAGAAGCACAACATCACTGAGCAGAAAGAAGTGGAACAAAGGAACAAAAGGGAAACATTGATCAGAAAGGTATTATGAGCTTACAAAAGATCTGAACATCTGCAAAGTCTAAGTTGTATTTATGAACATATCATTTACTATTTCAATTTAACCATTGGATTAGAAAGTCTCTTAACCGAGCAAGACTTAACAATCCTTTATATATTGAGATACATCCCAAGGAGTATCAAAAGGTTTAGTCATGAAGATAGCATAGTGAATGCCATATATCAAGTGACAAAATATTATATTTAAATCCTCTAACAAGGTCACACTTAAAAGTGTGTTTGTAACCTTTAATAGGGTTGTCTCTTCACCGAGCTCACTTCAAAAGAGTGAAAATTTTGGGTTACTAGTCCCAAGTGGTTTTTCCCTTAACAGGGTTTCCACGTTAAAAATGCACATGTCAAATGTGTATATGGTTCATTGCTTTAATGTTTTTCTTTACACATTACTAAAACATGATGATCGGTAAACACTAAGTTATTTACTGTATTTCGGTAAATACTAGACTACTAATCGGTAAAGCTTAAGAATAAGGATTAACAGTGAACTCCGAGCAGTATTTATTTGATAAGATTATTTAAGGGCATACATCTTGTAGGACTGAAGATAACTAGAGGTTTATATATGTGGTATAAGGTTTATTGGATTAATTTTTGAGGCCACTGATTCACCCCCCTCTTAGTTATTCTAACAATGTCATTTATTATTTTGTAAATAAACGATAAATTCTTAGTAGTCAAAATCAATAATAATTTTTTAAAGAATCATATCAAAATTATTCATATAACCAAGATTTTTTATCAAAGAAATCCATTATTATTAACCCAGCTAGAAGAAAAAGTATTTCCAACATGAATATAATAAAAAAAGGTATTTTCATGTGTCAATCGTATTACTCAAAATGCAAGTCAAAACAATAGTATTTGGTTGTTCAGTCAGTGACAATGTTTCAGTTATTGGATCGGTGAAGATCGGTTATGCAATATTATTTGTTGCTAACCTGGTGGTGAGTTTAAGATTTGGATTTGTGCTCTCCATTTGAGTGGTTCATGACTTAGATATTGGCAAGCTATTTTTATTCTATGACAGTGGTTGTTGTTTTAGTGTTTTTGATGAACAGTGGAGAGATAAGTATGATTTATGAGACAAAGTTGTTCCCATTAATGTCGTGGTATTTCATGTTTCTTTTTGATGTTTTTTGATCATGTCATATTCATGTTTTTCTATCATGTTAGATTATGTGATCAAAATTGAATATTTTCATGTTTCGTGTTGACGTTCTTATTGTTCTTGGTCGATATGGTGGTGTAACATGTAGCAAAGGATCATGTGGCATGATTTATGGATTTGGAACATGTTCTAGGATGTTTTATGGACCATTTCTATGCCTTAGCCAACATTAAATGGATTAAATTATGTTTTGAGTTGTATTGAATTAATATTTTGTAATTAGGTCCCTGGTCGACCTAGTTGAGATAAATTGATGTAATGTATATAAATATGAAATTATTTGTGATTTCAAAGGTGTGTAAGTGTGTGTTATGGAAAAGAGATGCCAAAGAGAAGAGGTGTGAGTGGAATATGCAATTGAGGTAGTGATTTAATGTACTTCATTGGAACTGTATTGGCATATCAGAGATACTATTTTTTCAGTTTGTGAGTTTGGATAGCATGTACTTTGTGATTTGAGATCAGAGATTATTGTAAGGCAGTGAGCCTTCCTTTGGGTTGAAGCCCTTGTTGTATTTGAGAAGTGTGCTTGAATGCATGTGCAATCCCTTTTGTAATACCCCTAATAGAATATAGTGCTTTTAACATACTATATTCATCTTTTGTGTTTGATCCTGACCATGGTTTTCCCCCTAATAGGGTTTCCACATAAAAAAATATTGGTGTTATGTGTTGATTACTGTGTTATGTTCCTGCATTCATGTTTGTCATTCAGATCTGAGATTAAATTGGAAATTTGGTTAAAGGTCTTGAGTTTTTGGTCACCACTGATTGACCCCCACCCTCTCAAGTGTGTATGATACAGTAATTATAACATAATGCATAATTTCTAGTGACTTTCAAGAAAATAATGCCTTCAATTCAACAAAAAATAGTCATTATTTTGAAGTTAAAATTTTCAGTGGTGAGAAATTTGGCATTAAATCAAATATTTTACATAACAAAAATGTTCTTTTATGGGATTTTAAAAAACATAAATCCTTTTGGAATTATTCTAAACTTCTTAAGTAATACTTTTGAAATATATCTTTGAATTTGATTACGCCTTTAGATACCTAGTATTTTGAAGAGCATCCTTGTAATAAAGTTAAGGGATTTCTGTGTTTTTAACGAGTCTTCTTGGGTTGATCCAGTAGCTCAAAGATGGAGAAAGCACTGTAGACTAAGTTGAAGGAAGGATGGATAAAAGTTAAATTTGATGGGGCATTGAAAGGAAACCTGGCCCTTGGGGGGACTTTGATTGCAATTATGGATGGAAGATGAAAGAACAAGGGCCAAATGGAGGGTTTTTTGCATTTACAAGGAGACTCAAAATATACATATGGATTATAGAAAATATTTGATAAGAGAATATTGTAATTGACCCATGGTTTAAATCTAGGGATGAAACAAAGGGACTGGGCCACCTTTCTTGATCCATTCCTGACTATTTCTATTCTAACAAATTGTAGATTGTATATCTTCACTTGATCTCTTTGTAAATTTTTTATTCATTCATCACCTGTACCCGCACACATAAAAGAAGAGAAATGTTGTGTATTCAAACCATTGTTTATAAATTAACCTCAAATTAAAAATAATTTGAAATTATATCATCGTAAATTGTATACCATTTTTAAGGCATCCAATTCCACACTTTCTTAGCGCTCATTTCAGTGTATCTCATTCCTTTATACATTTTAGGACCTTTTATTATTTAAATTAATATTATGAGTCATCTCTTATTTAAATCTCTTCAAATACTACATGGGCCCTTAATTATAGGTGCACCCTTTAATTATATCATCCCCTCATCAATTCCTTGCTCACCTAGGCCCTATTTTTAACATAAGCGGTCTCCTTTCATCAATCTCAACGTCATAATTTTTAGGATAGAGGAACACTGAGGGGGGGGGGGTGAATCAATGTTATAAACCTTTTTACCATATTAAAATGTTTGTACAACCATAAGCCAAATATAACTGAAAGTAAACAACAAAATCACAAACAAAACACCCACAACATTATGATGCCCTGATTTTTGCTTGGAAACCCGGTTAAGGGAAAAACCACGATGGGGATGGAAACCACAAGTAATTATGTCTGCAGAAATAATAAATCTATTAAAGGTTTGAGTACAAAAGAGGAATGCACATGCATTCAGGCACACTTCCTTGAGCTCACTTCTCAACTACAAAACAAGGATACAACCCTTAGGAAAACACACTGCTTTACAATATATATTGGACTACAATGAAAAATAGTGAACTGAGAAATAACATCAACTATGTGTAGACAGTTCCATGTAGGTACAATACAATAATCATGAGCCTATCCTCTATATTTAGCTTCTTCTCACATTCAACATGTCAACATATTAATTATGTACTTTTCTCCCTCAAATCAACTCAAAAAATTGATCTAATATACCCGATTGCAAAAATAATATCTCAACTGGTCGGCCTAAAAAAATAAAGTGTAACATGTATAACATCGACCAAATAAATAATTAAATATTCATGCTAACCTTTAACAAATACATAGAAATCATCACTCATACTGACTCTATCAATAATAAATCTCAAACTGACTGGATCATTGATCTTTTAGGATTGCTAATCGATCCAACAACTGACTATCAATGTTCTTCATAATTCATTGTATACCCGATACTCAAAAACCCACAAATAAAAAAAATGATAACATAAACATGTGTGATCAAAGATGAATGTGGAATATACATTGTATAATCTTCTGCTATCTTTGCAACTCACAATTCTTCCTACCAGTTCGTACCAATCCATTTACCGAAGCCTTTATACTATCCCTGTTCTGCCATATTTAGCCAAAATTATCATCTGACCTTTGGCAATCACAAAATATGTCAAGTGACCATGATAATCATGTATAGTTTCCATCAATGACAACATACAAGTCATCCATAGCAGTGTCTCTTGGCAAAAATCTGCCCCTTCGACATTGATGACAACACTTACTAAAAAATGATTAAGTGTCCAAACAAAATGCCAAAATAAAAAAAATCTTTCCCTAACCAAAATTTTATGCTCCCCCTAAGTTTAATATCTCATTTTTTACTCCTTATCTCTCCCCCTTTGATATTAATGGAAAAGGCAAGAAATAAAAATTTCATCTACCAAAATCCTATGTATCATCGCTATATACAAATATGCAAGAATACTTATAAAAATTTAAATAGATCTGAGAAATTGTTTCTCAGAGAAGAAAAATATATATCCCAACTCTTCTTCATTCTCTCCACCACTCCAATCTTCCCAAAAGAAACATAAGCTACCTTCTTTTCTTTAACTAGATCTAATGCATCTGGTTAAGTGTAAGTTGCTTATGCTTCCTTTAATTCATTTATCAAAACATCAAGTTTAGGAATAATCAAATTCATTAACTCACCAATCCTTCCCTCTACTCTATCTCTCTTAGTTACAAGTGTTCTAATATTATCATTCAGGTATGTCATTTGAATTGCATGGTCTAAAACTAAACCCTTAAAAGGATCAAAAGCCTTTGATATTTTAGTTAGCTTCACTTCACTATCCTTTATAATCTTATCAACATTAGAAACAGACTTAGGATAATCAATGCAACCTCTATAAATTCTACTACCTTTGGTTAAAGCATCCTTCACCCTATGAATTTCTAGGCTTAATGAAATTCTATCTTTAGAAATTGATGTGTTCAATTGATTGAATATCCTAGCATCATATTCAGTCTACACTTTTTCCAATTTAGACTTTTCCAAAGATTCAAAATGAGTATTTGTTGCATTCAAAAAATCTTCAAGGTGACCTGATGTAGACTTATTGTGATATGTTATGTGGGTTGATACATGATCTTTCTAAAGAATTCATATGCAAGTGCAAGCAATTCATTATCATTCTTATGTGTTCTTAGAATCTGCTTTCTTGCTTTGGCCTATGCTATTGAAGAAAGTACCATCAACTAAATTGGATTGAGAGTGTCCAACTAATTTAGACCTTGTGTGATTTGCATGTCCTCCATGTCAGTACTATCCTCTTAAAATAATTCATCCATTGCGTTTGTAGTGTCTCTCGCCTTCACTTTAAACTCAATTTTCTCCTTCGAAGCTATCTCCTCAACTCCCTAAATATTCAGATCTAACTTTTTCTCTCTTTCTTTTTTGATCTCTTCATTCATTATCTAATTGTCATATATTATCCTCTTTGCCTCAACTTTACCCTTGTTTGAATCTACATCTGTCGTCTTTGACCTATCATTTTTCTAATCATATGTATTGTCTTTTTTTGCCTCTTGTTTCTCCTCTTCATTAAGAACATTAGCTTCTTCTGTCATAGTCATCTTGATGTTTGAGACTCCTGGTATATCTTCCTCACCATCATTCATAATTGAAAGTGTAATTGGTACACCAGAGATAAAGACATTTGGTTCTTCATTAGTCATCTATAATGAGGTTTCCATAGTATTAAGTGGCTCATTATCATCAACATGTATGTCTTTCCTATCATCCTTCTATGTAATATCATACTGATTGTTCAACAAGATTTCTCTCATATCTTTCTCAGTTTCCTTAGTGACTTCATATATTTTACAAATCATGAGCTTGTTTATCCTTCACTTCCAATTCAACTCTTTCTTTGCTTCTTCAAGAATATTGTCTATTTCTTCCTTAGCAATAACAAGACATAGATCGACTAATGTTGACTCTCTAATTTTCTTGTCCTCATGTTATGTTATCAACCTTCTTGCTTCAAGAATGTCAAATAGATCATCAGGGATGTCCCCTTTCATCTCAACTAGATCTCTATTACACTTGTTCAGATAGGTAATCACTCCATCCTCTAGTAATATCCTTTCTTTTTCATCATATCTGTTGTAATATTTTTTCAATTGAGCTAATATACCATGAACATTCATATTCTTCAATACATCATTAGCTTTGAAATACGACTTACCTATATCAATTTTAGGCTTCTTACTTGCAGGTTCATCTTCAGGTGTTGGACCACTTACTGCTTTGGCTACCTTGGCTCCTTTTAGTCCTCAACTTCTTCACTGCATCATCTAAATTAGCAGCTTCATCTTTGTCATAATCATTGGTTCCTTCATATGTTATTTTTCTTTGGACTTAACCATTTTGCTTGTAGATTCAGGAACAACCTTCGATTTCACATATTTAGGTTTAGTAGCCTTTGGTGTAGGTGACTTAGGAATATTTGATTTCTTTGCAGCTACTAGCTTCTCCTTTGATGGACTAACTGATGTTTTCACTAAACTTCTTGTCTATATGCTTCCAGATGGTGATATAATAGGCATGTAAGATGGAGGTACATCATCATCAATATAAATAAGGTTTTCTGCTTCAACCTTCTTCCTTTCTTCCTCTTCATGTTACATCCTTTCTTCTGCCATTTCTCTTTGGTAAATCTCATCCTTTCACCCATTATTTCCACTTCTTTTCTCATTTTCCACTCTTGCAAGTCTGTTAACTTCAAGATGAAAATTTAGGCTCTTTTCCTGATAAGTACATAACCTCTCCTCATTTGGGTCAATTGGCTTGTCTAACAAATCTTTCACACGAAATTCAACTAAAACATGATCTACTTCATATCCCATAGGAATGATCCAATATGTCCTTGGCTCAACAACCTCCATTAAACATTCATAAATTTTTACCATAAAGAAAATTGTGTCCTCAAATTTTTCAACTAGCTCCCTATGAATTTTGTACCTATTTTGCATCACTTCTTTAAAATATTTGAACTACCCCCAGAGTGTACTCCTAGATGAAATTTCAAGAATTTGATAGTAATTAATAATTTGTTTTACAATAGAAATATCCTTCCTCCAAGTGATGTTACCAACTCCAGGAAAGTAGTTCATGAAATAGAAAAATATATCTAGATAATCAGTGAACCATACTTGAAAATTTGTTTCTTGTCCTTCTTAATCTTTGCCAAATTCTCTAAGAGATGCATTCTTAGATCTTCACATATATCATATTGAGAATTATCCTTATCTATATGATAAGAAGTATGGATTATAGTGCTATAAATAGAGTCTTCCCTTCTTGAATGGTATACTTTGTATCCCAAAATCATTGAGGCAAACTTGACATCAGTCTATTTGGTATTATTCACTTTCATGGATCTCTTATCCCATTGAAATTCTATTAATTTTGGCATAATATCCTTCTTGATAGTCCTTAGGGAAGGGTCTTCTCCATTTGCATTAAAATTGGTTTCAACTTCTTATTGGAAACAATTGTTTAAATTGTGTGTTGTCCTTGATGTTACACAAATGTCATATCAGTCATCAGACAGAGTCTACCGAGTTCAGAATGTCATATCAGTCATCAGACAGAGTCTACCGAGTTCAGAATGTCATATCAGTCATCAGACAGAGTCTACCGAGTTCAGAATGTCATATCAGTCATTAGACAGATTCTACCGAGCTAAGAATGTTCAGCAAAGCAGTTTACAGAGTCTACCGAGTTCAGACGGTAAGAGAAGCAATTTACAGAGTCTACCGAGCACTCAAAGTATACTATATCGAGAAGTTAGTTACTACCG
>MU224358.1:1456221-1471526 GCA_018584345.1 Thuja plicata
ATACAAGCTCAGAAGTCAGAAAGAAGAGTGAGCTATGAAATCAGAAGAAGAGATCCCAGGACCTGTAGAACCAAGCAATCCACCAGAGGGCATAAACTGCCAAACTCAGAGGAGAGAAAACTTGGAGAAAAATCTAGAAAAAATAACCTTGCAACTGAATAGTACACTGAACCAGCTTTTCGACGATATCTTGTTTGCCAAAAATGGAGTCCGGATGAGCCAGATATGACTCCCGGAAGACAAAAAAAGACATTAGACTTCAATAGAAAAAAATGCTGTTGAAATAGTAGAACCCAAAATTCTAACCTCCATCATCGGAAATTTCTCGGAAAGAGCTTTCCGACGGTATATGGAAGTCAGAAAAATACCCCCGTATGCTCAAGATAGAGCAAAAACAGCGAGAAGGGGTCAAAAAAACTCCAAAAACCTGGTTTTAAGCCCCAAGGGCTAAAAAAAAAGGCCCCTGGGCGCATGGCACACCCAGGGGCTGAAAAACGGAGCCCTCGGTCCTCCATATGACCGCCCACAATAGAAAAGGGCCCCTAGGGGCTAAACAGTCCCCGAGGCGGCGCGGGGGTGGAGGAGCAGGGGGGAGCAGCGCTAGCTGGCGGCGTGGGCCACGGAGGTGGCGCTAAGGGGCCGTGGAGCGGCGAGGGGAGCACAGGGCGCCAGGGGCGGTGGGGGAGAGCAGAGCCCGTTGGACGGAGGGGGGTACTGTCGGCTGGGGCCGAGCGCCAGTGGCGCGGTGGCGGCCCGACGGTGGCGCCTTTCAAAAAACACTGCTCGCGCCCAAAACCATAAAAAAATGGTTTTTTTTTTTTTTGAAAATTTCTCGGTTTCTGTGCCTGTACGACATTGGAAACCAAATTTTTTTTGCCTCGGGGCCAAGTCCAAAATAGACACACTTTATATGGATTCTAGGGTTTTTGGGTGCTCTAAGCGCAACGGTAATGTCTGTTTGGGCCTAAAGTGACCAGAAACAAAGGTCCCCCCTAAATCCACACAAAACCTTCTGCAAAACCTCTAAAACCCTTTGTGCTTCAACAAAACTCGAATAGTGAGCAGCAAGCGAGCTTTGATACCATGTTAGATTTGATAAACTCAAATCCTCCCAAGACCACCTGCATGCATGACTGTCACATAAATAGAAGCAAAAGACATAAGATAGAAGAAACAGCTATGGCGGCCAAAAGGCCAGAGACTGAAAAACCATGTTGCAAGAATAAAACTTCTATTAACAATGATGAAAATATTACAATCTCCTTAATGAAATGAAAGTAGTGAATCCTTATAAAAGGATACCGAAACCCTAAAGGTGAAACCCGAAAGAATTATAAAGTGCCTAAGTGAAACTTAAGCATAGAGTAACTAGACTAATAATTAAATGAATTAATTATTAGCTAAACTAAGGCTACTCTAACACTTATGACATTCATGAATATTTTACTTCAAATATTTCTCAATATATTCTTCATTCTTTTTCCTTTCTTCAAATTCCCTAGTCATCTCCATTACCATGGCTTCCATTTCATCCTTCATATTTTCTTTGTCTTTTATAAGTTGTTCACATTCATCCAATCTTTCCTTTAAGGATTGTGAATCATCAGTGCTTCCTTTTTGCTTCAACTACTCAACAATATCTTTCCTCTTATCCCTAGATTTGTTCAATTGTTCCTTCAGGTTCTCAACGAAGTTTTCAACATATTTTAGTCTCTTTTCCAATTATAGGATGTGAGCATTTGATTTGTCAAGATCTTTAAGTGTCACCAATAGTTGCCTTTAAACACTGCTAGAAACTATTAAATATGCCATCAAGATATTCCTCAAGCTATTATACTTCCTTTGAGGTATAAGTGATGCAGAGGTTGGGGTGGTAATGCTGAAACAAAGTTGCAAGGATGGATTACCCTTAGGTTTCAAACACTCAAGCACCCACAAATGAACCAACAACCCTCCCTATGCCCAAGGATGGAGATTTTGGTGTTTTTATGTTGTTTGAAATAAGGATTGATCAGTCATATGGTTTTCAACCCCACCCAACACTCACATATTATAAAACACTCCTTTTAGGCCTAGGCTCCTTGTAGCCCAACAATGACCTAATTTGATACTTAACTCCCAATTTCTCCAAACAAATCTCTAAACTAGATACCTTTATAGATACCCATTATCCCCTTACAAAACATACCAAAAGATTTTCTATTGTTTCTTATAAACCAACTATCCCAAAACTTGACTGTACTTTATTTTAAGGAGGGCTATAAACATGAAATTTTCAAAGAAAGTGCAAATAAATCTCACTCCTAGACCCCAAGACTCTCAAAAGTCTTCAAAAATGATCCCAATGCAAGTAATATTCAACCAATTTGGCCCTCTGACCCCTGCACACATGAAACCCCCAATTTGGCTTTAAATAACCCTTAAATCTAGGGATTTCTAAATGTCCCACTTCTCAATGCTTATGACACTAAATAATTATGGATTCACCATGTAATTTCCATTCTAAGATAACCCACAACATCAGATATAGTCCTCCTTAAGGAAAATTGCTTGCTGCTGCTCTAATCCAAGCAATTCCTTCAAGTTTCCATTCACAAAATTCATGATCACCCTATCATTTCAACTCATCTACAAAATATTATGTTATTAAAGTAATTTAAATTTCAAATATGAATCATTACATGAGAAATAATCATTACATTCATGGAATGATGCTTTTACATTTAAGGTTTTATCAAACTGTTATGGAAAAACAACGACTTTGAAGGACTGCCAAACAAAATTATATAAATCTGAGACAAAAATCTCTTCAAAAAATTCAAATTGGTATTAAAAAAATGCGGCTGTATTCAAAGCATTAGAAACACAATACAAATCCTATGAATTCAATTCATGCAATGGAAAACATAACGAAAGTGTAAAATTCTGAGTTTAATTACTTTTCACAGTAACAATCTGTACCATAGGTAACTCTCTGTCATACGATGGTGATATTCCTTTTTATAGAATCCATAAAACTCCCCCAATTTATTTGGATCGGTTACATGGATTTTTTAATCCATTAAATTCCTTAAAACCATTTTCCCACCAATTTCTAACTAGCCGTTAGTTTTTGAAAATTTGAATTTCAAAACTAGGAAAAATGACCTAATTTCTTTTTTTTTGAAAACCAATGACACTTATGGATTCCAAATACTTCATAAAACATTACTATACTCTTTTAACCCCCTTAGACACTATATTTTCATTATTTTCAAGTTTTTATTCCTAAGGTCCTTATCAAGACCTTCAGGACATTGCATCCATTTATTACATTCATTGCCCTTATACATCACTATGGACTTTAATACATTGAAATTGATTTGATTTTCCTTCCAAGGCTTCATATCCCCTTCATTATTATATGGTGTCTTCGTCCTATGCTCTGGCTTCTCATTAGGTTTCCCTACACCATTCTCCCCAAGAGTGAAATCATTCTTGTCTCGAGAAGGAGTATTCTTCTTCCATGCCTCAGTTGGATCATGCCTTGGCTTCATATTCTTCTCAAAGACCCAATATTATTCCAAGGTTAACTCATTTATGGTTCTCCAACCTGTTTTCACATCACACAATTTGTTAAAAATAAAAAAATTGTTTTGATGCCCCTTGCTAGGACAATGCTTCTTGTAGAGGGACTATCTTCTTGCTCGTATTTCCTTCACTTTTTGCCTCTATAGTTTCTTCTTTCTTTTACCCTTCATCTGATATTAAAGAAGACAACTAATGGTCCCCACTTGCACATATTGCAATTAACAAAGTTCTACACCCATAGGACTGTCCTTTTTCTCATCTTTCCGCCCATTGACAGTCATCTTCCAACGAATATAATGGTTGATCACCCCCTGCAAAATTTGATCCCCAAAACACATTATTATCTTCTGTTTAGATTTTTCCACTAAAGGTTTCAATTCATACTTTTTTTTCCCTTATGCACAATGTAGGTGTTCAAGTACCCATCATGCATAGTCCTTTCCAATTGGTATGGTCTTCCTAAGATCATGTGTCCACAAATCATATCTATCACATCACACAAAACATTATCCTGATATGTACCAATTAAAAAATCGACATAAAATTGCTCCTTAACCAAGAGATTTTAGTTTTCACTAACCCATGTTGCATAGTATGGTCTAGGGTGAGGAAATGTCTTCAAGTTCAACTTATTAACAACTTCATAAGCAACCAAATTGCTATGTGCACCAGAATCAACTATTAGTTTGCATACTTTACCCCTTGTCAAACAATTGGTTCTAAAAATACTCACTTGTGGTGATAATTGAATTGGTTTTCATCTTCCCATTAGAAGATACTCTCCTTCCTCTGGATAAATTATTTTAGAATCATTCTTCTCCTCTTCTTGTTGGGTGATATTTTTTCTCCTATCCCTATTTTTCTCTTGTTCATTCCACTTAGGACATATAAATAACTGGTGCCCCTCTTCATTACAATGAAAACATTACATGTGAAGGTACCACTTCCTCTTCATCCTCTAGATCTGCCACCTCTATGGTTGTATCCTCCTCTTTGATCTGGTGTGGTTCCCTTTACTTTATCCTTGTCATTGCTTCTCTGAAAGTCTGCATTTGTTTTTCCACCTCTTCCTCTCATGGCTCCTCCTCCTCTATTGTTCTGTCTCTCACTTCTCCTCTTTAACTTCTCTTCTCTAACCGCAAGTTGAAAGCATTCTCCTAGGGTCATTGGTACATTCAACCCTATCTCATCTTGTATGTTTTAATTTAGGCCATTTATGTATCTATCCACCTTCTCATATTCATCTTCTACCCCTCCCCTAAAGCTTAGGGTGTGAAACTGCTCAGAGTAGGACATGATGTCCATGTCTCCCTACTTCAAATTGTTCCTTCTCATCTTTATCTAGATTTCCAAATCTGATGGCACAAACTGAATCTTCACCATAGTCTTCATTATTTCCCAATTATATATTGTATTCAACCCCCTCTCTATCCTCTCATTCTAGATGCTAGTCCACCATGTAAGGGTTGTTCCCCTTAGCCTTGCTTTAGCCAACTTCACCTTCTTCTCTTCTTCTACATCTTCAAGATAAAAATAATTCTCAAGTACTTCTACCCATCCAAGAACTTCTTCTGTGTCCATCCTTCCTTGGTAGATTGGAAAGTCAACATTCCCCTTTCTACCATTTCCTTGTACTACTCTAATTAGCTTCATGAATCTTCTCTCCCTAGGATCATTTTCTTCCCTATGACCCCCATTTACTTGTTCTTCATTGAACTCTCCTTCTTCCTCATGGTTTACTTTAGGAACCTCTTCTCTCCTAGGTTCTCTCCTTTATTTATCCAATGCTTCTATCCTCTCTAAGAACTAAATTCTCTCCCTTCTCATTGTCTTTCTTCTCTTTCCCTTGTGGCTTCCAATTCCCTCTTTTCTCTTTCCTTCGCTTCTAATGCTGCCCTTAATTCTTGTATCTCCCTTGCCATTGGATTTTTGGGTGCCATGAATCCTGAATTCTTCCCTCAAACTCCCATAATACCTAATCATGGGCTTTGATACCACTTGATGCAGAGGTTGGGGTGGTAATTATGAGATAAGGTTTCAAGGATGGATTACCCTTAGGCCTCAAACACTCAAGCACCCACAAATGAACCAACAATCCTCCCTATGCCCAAGGATGTAGTTTTTGGTGTTTTTATGTTGTTTACAAAAAGGATTTATCAGTCATATGGTTTGGAATCCCACCCAACACTCACACCTTATAAAACATTCATATTAGGCCTAGGCACCTTGTAGCCCAATAGTGACCTAATTTGACACTTAACTCCCAATTTATCCAAACAACTCTCTAAACTAGATACCTTTCTAGATACCCATTATCCCCTTACAAAACATACCAAAATATTTTCTATTGTTTCTTTGGACCAACTATCCCAAAACTTGATTTTACTCTATTTTAAGGAGGGATGAAAACATGCACTTTTCAAAGAAAGTGTAAAGTGATCTCACTCCCAGATGCCAAGAATCTCAAAATTCTTCAAAAATGACCCCAATACAAGGAATATTCAACCAATTTGTCCCTCTGACCCCTGAAAACATGAAACCCCCAATTTGTCTTCAAACAACCCTTAAATCTAGGGCTTTCTAAATGTCCCACTTCCCAATGCTTCTGACACTAACCAATTATGGGTTCACCATGTGATTTCCATAATAATACAACCCACAACATCAGATATAGTCCTCCTTAAGGAAAATTTCTTGCTGCTGGTCTAATCCAAGCAATTCCTTCAAGTTTCCACTCACAAACTTGGTTATCACCCTATCATTTCAACTCATCTAAAAAATATTATGTTAGTAAAGTAATGTAAATGTAAAATATGCATCATTTCATGAGAAACAATTATTACATTCATGGTATGATGCTTCTGCATTTAAGGTTTTGTCAAACTGCTGTGGAAAAATAGTGACTTTGAAGGACTGTCAAACAAAAATATATAAATCTGGGACAAATAGTTCTTCAAAAAATTCAAATTGGTATTAAAAAAAATGTGGATAACTTAAAAGCATTAGAAACACAATACAACTCCTATGAATTCAATTCATGCAATGGAAAACATAAGGAAAGTGTAAAATTTTGAGTTTTATTACTTTTCACAGTTCCATTCCGTACCATAGGCAACTCTCTGTTGTACAATGGTGGTATTCCTTATTATTGACTCAATAACCCCCCCCCCCCCCCCCCCAACCAATTTGGATCAGATACATGGCTTTGTTAATCCATTAAACTCCTTAAAACCATTTTCCCACCAATTTCTAACTAGCCGTTAGTTTTTGAAAATTTGAATTTCAAAACTAGGAAAAATGACTTAATTTCATTTTGATTTGAAAACCACTAACACTTATGGATTCAAAATACATCATAAAAAATTTCTAGACTCTTCTAACCCCCTTAGACACTAGATTTTCATTATTTTCTAGTTTTTAGTCCCAAGGTCCTTATCAAGACCTTCAGGACATTATATCCATTTATTACATTCATTTCCCTATACATCACTTGATAATCCTTAAAGGATCAAATGTTGTCATTAGTATTCAAGAAGATAGTTTTGGTTGGTCATAATTCACTGAGTGACAACATTCACCAAGTGACAGTGATCACCCAGCACAGTGATTACCGAACACAATGGTCACCAAAATTCTTAGTACACCGAGCAGAGACATGACCAAACAGAGACACAAACGAGCATCAATCTACATAGATATAACCGAGCATCATTCTACAAAGACATAACTGAGCAGAGACATGATCAAGAACCAGTCTAATTGAGAGACAATTTTAACACTAAGAAAAGCGGATCTGAACTACATGTCAGCTAAAGCACTTTAGTCTTTAAATTAGCTTTTTTCTTAGCTGGACAACCATTTCTTGATGATCAAGAAAAGCGTAATTGATGGATTTAATCAGTTTAACTGATTGTATTCATGCAAACTAGAAGACCAAGGTCAAGTTGTAAACCTTTGATCTTAAACTTATTCAAGAAAAGCATGTAACCTAATTAGGTCAATACATTGTATATATAGATGTGTAATCAATCAAGAACATGATGATTGTACATAGCCACACAAGGACATCTATGGATCAGACGAAGGTTTTCATGTAGAAGGACGGTTAAAGAAGAATTCATTTATGGAGAACTAGATTCAAGGCTACTGAGCAGAACAAAGCTATTATTCATCACAATAGGTGATATACAATTTTGTGAACTTAATGGATCTATAATCAGAAATTCAAGATTGCAAGCTATCAGGTCATAAATTTTTTTTTACTCTCTAACAATTGTAGAAAATAGAAGAAATCCTTCAAGAAGGTGGACTTAACAGTCTTATTATAAATCTCTTAACCGAGTGCACACATACATTATGTTGCTAAAATCTCTTAAGCCAGTAGACTTAACAAGTCTAATATGTTACTCATAACATGGTAAGATCATTAGAAGTGATCACAACTTGTAGCCTTAACCGACACCTTCCATTCTACAAATAGTGAAGCTTTGTGGGTTTCATCCCCACCGCAGTTTTAACCTTCTAACAGGGGTTTTTTGTGTTATCAATTCTTGTGTCATGAGTATATGAGTTTCATGAATGTTTCTATATTTGTTTACATGCACTTACATTTATGTTATGATATTACATGCATAAAGTAGAAAAGCAATTATGGTCGGTAATGCAAGAAATGATTACTAAGGTTAATTGGTAAAAGTTTTAAAGGGTATTGATTCACCCCTCCCCTCTCAGTACACACCTTTCCATTATTTCAACAACTGGTATCAGAGCTAGATCTCTTATTTTGAAAAGTTTAAATCACTTGAGAGAAAAGATCATATAATGGAAAGGTATAAGCTTGATAAAAATATTGAGAATCAGAAGTTGCAGATATATATTTTATTTAAGAAATACAAAGAAGAAAGAATCAAAATGAAAGAGTTATTGGCTAAAAGAAAAGTCATGGAATATCGCTACAATGAAACTGACTATCATGAAGAAGAGATACCTGATTTATTTGATTCATCTAGATCTGGATCTGGTAATACATCTGACACATCTGAAGGAAGCATTACAAATCTAAATGAAATAAATCAATATTCGACTGAACAGGTGAAAGTACTACAGATTGGTCAAGAGGCACAGATGGTAAGAATGATTGATGTTATGAATATTGCAAGAAAAGCTAAACAAGAAAGAAATTTATCTATTGATGATAGGAGGAATATTACTGAAAAGTTGCAAGAGAAAGAATCTGAGATATAGAGACTTACTGAACATCACATTTAAATCACCAATCAAATAGTTCTTATGAGTCATGAGGCCAACCGAGTGAAAAAATAACTTAATGGAAAATTGGAAGTTATTGGTGAACTAAAAGAAGAAAATGAGAAACGGAAGCATAAAGCAAAGATTCAGCAACAACATAATGATATCATCAATAAATTTGAACACAGTACAAAAAGAATGGATGAATTTCTAAATGGGTAGAGAAGACTCAACAACAATACCGGTTTAGGGTATACCGAGCATGGAGAATCATCAAACTGAGATAATCAAAGGAATGTCTACACAAATCCAAGACCAAAGAAGTGTTCATGTAATCACCATGGAAAACCAAGCCACACATCAAATGTTTGTAAGAGCTATGCAAAAGGAAAGCTCAATAGGACAAACTCAAACTGGAACACAAAAATACACGTCCTAGAAAAAACAAAGGAAATACTACTACAGGTAGTTCTTGACACACAAATTGATCAAGATGCACCCATCATTGATCAACTATTAGTTCTGACCGAGGAAATCACCAATCAGAATGTAGATGCCAAGAAGATCATTGAGGAGAGAGCTGAAGAAAAATATCACTACAAACTCACAGAGAAAATCAGCCAAGAAGTGGCAGTAAATAAGGTGAAACTTTTTGAACTGGTAACTCCATTATTAGAACCTGTTATTTTAGAGTTAGTTACCCTAGTTAAAAAAATATGCACTATTGAAAACTTCACCAAAGAGCATGATGCACAAATAGTTAAGTTGAATGAAGATCTACAAGCTAGTACCCAAAGTCTTTCAACCAAGCCAAATGCATTTCGATTGCATTATGAAAAGCTACTCGAATCAAAACGATTAAGACTTGAGATACAAAAGGAAGAAATAAAAATCAGAGATGATGTAACCAAGATGCAAAGTTTGTTACTACTAAATCTCACATTGCTGACGACACATATGACTATGACAAAGAATCTAATTGCCACCTAGGAAATGTCAGTAGCTGAAAGCATCTATGACATGCACACTCAAATCACATTGGAGAATATGAACCTAGAACACCTTAAGGAGAAATGGGAAAAGATGATGGCAGACATCAAGCAATCTCATAAGCACATTTTTGACAAGCTGTAAGCTATACATCTTTGTCATTATTTTCAAAAAAGGGGGAAAACATGTGTACATATATTATATCCACAAAGGGGGAAAATGTACCAAGGCAAACATGTAAAAAGGGGAAACATGTACATACCAAGGCATACACATAGGGGGAGAGCATGAACATAGGGGGATTCATTATATAACTATAACATACTTGGTGTATATACTACACATATCGATTTTTGATACTAATGCCAAAGGGGGAGATTGATAATCCTTTAAGGATCAAATGTTTTTATTACTATTCAAGCAAACAGTTTTGGCTGGCCAACATTCACTGAGTGACAACATTCACCGAGCGATAGTGATCACCGAGCGCAGTGATTACCAAACATAGTGGTCACCAAAATGCTTAGTACACCGAGCAGAGACATAAATGAACAAAGACACAACCGAGCATATTTCTACAGAGGTATAACTGAGCATCATTCTACAGAGACATAACCGAGCAGAGACATCACCGAGCACCAGTCTAACCAAGAGACTGTTTTAATACCGAGAAAAGAAGATCTGAATTACACGTTAGCTAAAGCACTTTAGTCTTTAAATTATATTTTTGCTTAGCTGGACAACCATTTCTTGAGGATCAAGAAAAGTGTAATTGATGGATTTAATTAGTTTAATTGATTGTATTCATGCAAACTAGGAGATCAAGGTCAAGTTGTAAACCTTTAATCTTAGAGTTATTCAAGAAAAGCGTGTAACCTAATTAGGTCAATACATTGTATATATAAATGTGTAATCAATCAAGAACATGATGATTGTAGCCGCACAAGGACATCTATGGATCAAACAAAAGTTTTCATGAAGAAGGACAGTTAAAGAAGAATTTAGTTATGGGGAACTAGATTCAAGGCTACCAAGCAGAACAAAGGTATTATTCATCACAATATGCGATATACAATTTTGTGAACTTAATGGATCTGTAATTAGCAATTCAAGATTGCAAGTTATTAGTTCATAAATATCTTTTTTCTACTCTCTAACAATTTTAGTAAATAGAAGAAATCTTTCAAGAAGGTGGACTTAATAGTCTTATTGTAAATCTCTTAACCGAGTGCACACATACATCGTGTTGCTAAAATCTCTTAACTACGTAGACTTAACAAGTCTAACATGTTACTCCTAATAGGGTAAGATCATCAGAAGTGATCACAACTTGTAGACTTAACTGACACCTTCCATTTCGTAGATAGTGAAGCTTTGTGGGTTTCAGCCCCACTGCAATTTTCACCTTCTAACAGGGATTTTCTACGTTATCAATTCTTGTGTCATGAGTATATGAGTTTCATGAATGTTTATATGTTTGTTTACATGCAATTACATTTATGTTATGATATTACATGCATAAAGTAGAAAATCAATTATGGTTGGTAATGCAAGCAATGATTACTAAGGTTAATTGGTAAAAGTTTTTAAGGGTACTGATTCACCCCTCCCCTCTCAGTACACACCCTTCCAATATTCCAACATCACTATGGGCTTTAATATACTTAAATTGATCTGATTTTCCTTCCAAGGCTTCATATCCCCTCCATTCTTTCATGGTGTCATCATCTTATGCTCTAGATTCTCATTAGGTGCCCTTGCACCAATAATTGAAGAACATTGAGACGGGGGGGGGGTGAATCAATATTCTAAACCTTTTTACATTATTAAATTGTTTGCACAACCATAAACCAAATATAACTGATAGTAAAGAAAAAAATAAAAAATAAAACATCCACAACATTATGACACCATGATTTTTGCGTGGAAACCCGATTAAGGGAAAAACAATGGTGGGGATGGAACCCGCAAGTAATTACTTCTATAGAAATAATAAACCTGTTAAAGGTTTGAGTACATAAGGGGAATGCACATGCATTGGGAAAAATTCCTAGATCTTGCTAATTAATTACAAAAGGGCTACAACCCTTAGGAAAAAACACTACTTTAAAATATATATATTTGACTACAATCCAAAATAGTGAACTGAGAAATATCATTAACTATGCCTATACATTTATACGTAGGTACAATACAAAAATCATCAACCTATCCTTTGAATTGAGTTTCTTTGCACATTCAGCATGTCAATATATATATTTTGTACTTCTCTCCCTCAAATCAACTCAAAAACTCAAGCTAATATACCCGATTGTAAAAACAATAGCTCAACTTGTCGACCTCAAGAACATAAAGTGCAATGTGTAGAACATCATCCAAATCAATAATTAAATCTTCATGCTAACCTTTACCAAATACATAGATATCATCAATCATGTTGACTCTATGAATTCTAACTCTCAAATTGATCGGATGATCGATCTTTTAGGATCAATGATCCATCCAACAACTGACTGTCACAATTCTTTACAATTCACTGTATACCTGATACTCAAAACTCCATAACTCAAACAAATGATAACATAAACATGTGTGATTGGAGAGGAATGTGGAATATACATTATAGAATCTCCTTCTATCTTTGTAACTCACAATTCTTATGTACTATTATGTACCGATCCATTTATCGAAGCCTATACTCTATCGTTGTTCTTCCATACTTAGCCAAATTTATGATCTAACCTTCGGTAATCACAAAATATGTCAAGTGACCATGAGAATCATGTATAGTTTCCATCAATGAAAACATACAAGCCATCCATAGCAGTGTCTGTTTCCAACAATAATCCAATGCTATATTAAATCGAACCTCTTCTTGGCATTCCATAACTCGATTTTAAATTTAAGGTGCTTTGTTCCCGCCAATACCCCTTCAAATTTGGACAACAAAATGCTTAGTTCAGTTGAGTAGAAATTCAAATATGATGTCGACCTACTCTAATTTTTACTCCCCAAAACATTGTGATTGGTATAAAATCAATCTACCCTCTCTCATTTTGGCAATCCACATGCAATAAATCAAGCTCTGAACCAGAATTTTGCATCTAAGCATTCAAGGATTGAATTTTCAAAGTTCAAGGCATTTCATCTGACCATATCCTTCATTGTGGAAAGGTTTAACAACCTTCATGAAAGCATGTTTTTATGATTTATTTTTAGGTGTTTGTGGAGTCATGTTATTACACCAACACTTGTGATTACATTCAATAAGCACTGCACCATCAAGGTATAATACATATACATTTTCAAATCTAAAGCATATTTCATTTCAATTTTAAGATTAATTCCTAAACTAGGGTTTGACTTAGGAAAACCCCTTTCTACATAATACTTTCTCTTTTTCTATGTATAGGTACAAGTGACACACATGTGGGAAAATTTATGAATAGATCAAGTGAAGAGCTACAGTCTGCAAGTAATTTTGTGTGAAAATGTTAGGACCCAATCGAGCCAAGTGCCTTATTCCTAGGAATAGGTTGACTAGGGTTCCCATTATTGTCATTTCTACCAAAAATTTAAATCACAGGTCTGTTACAATTTTCTAGTTCCAAATCCTTTACAAAATTTGTCTATCTATTCCTAGTCTCTCTGTACACACAAAAAACCCTCAATTCCTTCCATTTTACCTCTAATCTCATATTCCTCCATCTATAATTCCATAGAATCTTCCATTTACATCAAAGGAATTTGCATCCTCCTAGAGCTTCATCACTCTTGGGGACTAGTGAGTCATCTTCCTTCCAATGTAAGTAGGAGATATGCCCTAAGCTTCCTAGTTTGTTTGTGAATCCTAGTGAACCTTATTTCCAACCTTACTTTTTTGGTGAAGCTGAATCCTTACATATTAATTCTCATTTGGTGTCTAGATCTGAGTTGTATGCATTTCATTTACATATATTTACATCATATCGTTGATACATTTCATGCATATAGAGACATAGTTGACCAAAACCTTACATTTTGGTGAGCTCGACACTTCTTTCACACTTATGATTGGTAAATATGATTTGGGTATCTTTAATTTCATAATGGAGCTCACCAAATTAGATTGGTTTTCTATTTCATGTCTTATTAAATTACTTCTTAGTTACATTTATCAAAATCATGTGTTAGATAAGGCCTCTTCCACTTCATGTTACTTGTAGTCATTCATGGTACTCTTACACATGACATCATTAGGTTTTCAAATTTTTTTCATTCTTGCAAATAATTTCTTAAAGATTTTTTCCATGTTACATGTGGTTTTATATTAATATTCTTAATTAAATGTATGGTATGTGTAGCTCTCATAAGAGCCTTTGTAGAAAATTATAATCCTAAAGATGACATTGAAATGAAGAACATTGGTACCTCTCCCATGTTATCTTTTGTCAATGAGGATAGAGTCCATACTCCTAAAAACACCACATTAGAGAGTAATTGATCCTCTCCTCACAAAGAAACTTTAGTGCAAGAGGATAAGCATGTTCATTTAAGTACTTCTTTAGAACCTTTTTATTCCCATAGATCTATTCTTTATCATCAAAATATTTTCAATCAAGATGATGTTAGGCATTTTATTCATGATTTATCTGCCAACATAAACTTAAGAAAATATGAAGATCTAGACAAGCCTTATCCTTTCCAATCTAAAGAGGATGTGAATCATGATGATATGATTCTACAAATCCCTAAAGAGATAGATCCTCCTACCAACTTTACATAACATCTTTCCATAAACCACGTGATGAAATTTTTACCCTTCTCAACTCAAGGCTCACTATAATGTAGGATATGACAGTACTGTATGTGGTAAATTTGGCCTTGTTAATTCACTATACACTTCAACATAGTCCTTCTTCACCAGGTACACACAAGACTGAATATGAGGTTATTCATCCTGTCTACCTGCATGATTCGACTTGTTGCCTTCTATCCAAACGGGGTTTTTGAAATTGCTCTCAGAACGAGAGTCTCACAACCATGGACCAATCTAGGAACGAATGATTTATCATGATGGATGCAATACAGTGCAATATTATACTAAGAAATAAGAGATATGAGATAATCTAAGACATGATGATCAATGCAATTATTCTAGAAATTGAATCTATTCTATTGCAAAAAAAATGATATTATTCTATATGAAGCTATGACAATAATTCAGTATTAATCTAACAATGCATAAAAGTAAGTGGGGTTTCAGGGGTTTTGAATGAGAGAATGAGAGTTATTTTATAGACTCAGAGATGATCAGAATAGAAACTTTCCTCTTTGAAATAAAACAGATAGAAAAGCCAGTTTAAGTTAGAAAGCTTTATTGAAAAGAATTCAATAAATTGTTTTCTTCCTGCTTTAACTATTTTCTTTCTTTGATTTAATTCTGTTTTATTTGAATTAAATTGTTTTCTTTCTCTTTAAAGCCCAATTAATTCAAAGTTTCCATTTCTGAATAAAAG
>MU224358.1:1488055-1533031 GCA_018584345.1 Thuja plicata
AATATTTAAATTCAATTATTGAAAATGAGGATATTTATTTAATAATTAAATATCATTTAATTCCTTTTTCATGTGTCTCAGCTAAAGAGGGTGAATTTAATTTAATTAAAGTGCTAGGACTTTATTATTAAATTAATTCGATCATAAGGTTTGTTTAGCCAGTTGGTATTTAAGAATTAAATATGATGTATGATTAATGTAGATTTAGGATTTTCTACATTTGACACTCAGGTCGAGTAGAGTTAGTCAAAAACTCAGAATTGCCTAGTACAATAGGACTTTGATGATCCAGAAGAATGACAAATGCAACAAAATTGGTTAGGGTTGCAAGATGCCAATTTTGGGGTGTTACAAGTACTACTACACAAGGATATAGTTGACAAGATCTTGGCATTCAAGAACAAGGAATAACGGTCCCTTAGATCCTCCTACATAATTCACTAGAAGGGGTATGGGATATATATTTGAAGACAACATTGCCCCTTCTTCCTAAAATCTCAAACCTCCTTTTTAAACTCTTTTACGAACATTTAAGTGAATGTGACATTGCATTTAGATGACTGTTTGGCCTTGGATAAACAAATATTTTGGAGGCTTAAATATGATACCAAAATTTGATTTCCTTTTTTTTTTTTCATTTTTAAAAATATCCAAGTTTTTATAATGGTAACTTTTATTATCTTTTTCATCATAACAATAAATATTCTCTTGACGAGTGTATTGAATTTTGATAATTTATTAAAAATTTAATAGATATATGTCTTATTTGTTTAACAACATATCTTATAATTTTTGTTTATATAAAAATTTATTTTTCTTTTTTCCCTTTGGATGTTGTCCTTGATGAAAAAAAAAACTTGGTGAATGCAAGTTGTTTGATAGTTGATTCACCCATTCCTAGATATGATATTGATGTTGATCCATTATAGACAATATTCAATTTTGTTCTCATGCCATTTTTGTTAATTCTTCATTCTTGATGCCGATACCATCATTCAGTTTTGTTCTAACATCATTTTTGTTCATTATTCATTCTTGATGCAAATACCCTTTGATCATTATTGACCATTACATTTCAGTTCATTTCTTGGTGACATGGAATTGGTATTGATGCTAGTTTAGATGCACATTCATTATGATTATATTTCTTTGATATTATAACATTGATGTACATTGATCATTGGTGTATTTTATTACTAAACATTGCTTAGTGATGACATTCACAAGTTATACAATTTTGGTCCTACTTGTCATTGATACTCAACAATACACTTGTATGGCTTTGATTGATATTGGTATCATCATTTCAGATTGGTATTGAGACAGTTTAGTGGACATGTATATGGAATACTTATATGGATAGGTATATTTATTGGACAATCTCCTTCACATATTTTTCTTTTCATACAATATAAAATAATTGGTACATTATATCCTTGTTACATACATACTTGATGTGTATACTTGTTATTTGATACATTATGTATCTTTTTCTATATAGATTTCTTCTACACCGACCATTGTCATCACCTTTTGTGTTAATACTTTGGTCGCATACATGGGTGGGGCATGTCGCATTAAAAAGACTCATGACAGGGCTTGACACATGTCAAACCATAATGATTTTAAACCACTCCGTAGAAGATGTCACTCCTCTGAACTCTGTTAGCACACCACGTGTCCCTCTCAGACACCCACACTCACAAGGATCTTCCAACGTATATTTAAAGAATATGCTCTTGTACGAGGATTCCCACAACTAGTGATATTTTTGACAATTATTTCAAGCACACTTTTCGGTTAGTTTGTGCAATCATGACCATCCTTGATCGAGCCACCATGATTTATTCTCCTATCCTAGTTGGAAGGCATGCTACAATTAATCAATCAGAAAGATACATTTGCCTGCAATATTGGAGATCAAGAGATCCATGCCTGATTTTTCAGCATGTCGACAAATTGTAATTATTTCTTTGGTTGTGTTGACCAAGGGTTGTTCTATAAAACCCTAGGGATAAGTAAAAGAAAAGAGGTTGGAAATATTGAACTTCTATTCAATAGGTGGGGTAATATTCTATATCATTTGTAGAGCTTTTATTTTTCTGAGAACAAGACCCTATGACTTATCGACCAGTGGTGCATACTGTAACATTTTTTTTCCTGGGGCATACTTTCTCACCTTCACATATTTTCTCTTAATAAATCACAGGGAGAGTGCATGAGGTGCCTTTTCATTTTTGTTAATTGTTTCCATAAATTTAGGACTGACAATTTTTAAAATTTTCACCAACTCAAATGGTTTTACATTATGAAAATGAAGGTTTTCAAATTTGGACTAAGGAAAAAAACAAACAAATTGAAAAAGCATCTACAATATTCAATGCACTATGTATAGGATGCAATGAGTCATTTATGAAACACATTTTGACAAAGTTCCCTCAATTCCATTAGGGTATGATATCTCATTTTGAACCTTTGTAAAGGGAAAAGCTATAAGTATTGAAATGGTTCAATTTGAGCCTTTATATAAAAGTATGGTTATACTCTCTTGGAATAGAAGCTATGTGCCTGTGTCTTCAAACCTTAAAAATATTCAATTTGAATTGAGAATCAAGCTTGGAGATAAACATATAATAGATCAATCACTACAAGCATCTGGATTTTGTGCACACGATGCAATATGGATATAGAATACCAATTAATAAGGGAATATATATTCAAAATGTGATACTTCACTCACACTATATAGAAAAGGCACTGACATCATCTAAAGATTGAAAACTCGACAACGGTTTGAGAACCACATCGTATTTTAATTAGAATTGTAAAATTTTTGTAATGCTTTAAAGATTAGTTGGAGACAACAATTTTACAACACATGACGTTAAAGTCCAATGTGATTGAAAATAAAATAAGAAACCATTTATTAATATCATGTCTTTTGTACAGTTCTATAGCTACAAAAGCCCCTACACAGTAATGAGATTATAGGTGGACCCAATTAGCTTCTTAGAATTGATGTGAAAATCTAATAAATATGAATATTTACAAACATGGGACCCAGTTAAAGAATCCAGTCTCGGTCCCCACAAGGGCTTTCCAAGGATAACTATAGATCCTACCACTCTTCAAATACATTTAAGTGTTACCCACGCCCATACAAAAGTGGGATGTCAGGATTCTTGTGTTGTTCTATCATGAAGTTATCTTGGTGACAAAATCTAATTTTCCTAAGTCTAGAATTGTTTAAATATAAGGGATGACTTAATGCAACAATGTCAAATGATCTTAAATTTGGCATTTTTGGTTTATCAAATTATTTTTGGGGCCCAAATAAGTTCTATTAGAAGATGTTTGTGGATTACAGTTCACCCTTGATATGGCTCAAGAGTTATCTCAAACTTTAGATCAAACCCCAGATTCACTATGAATGAAACTTCAAATTGATCATCTTAAGCATATTGGATAGGTGCTTGGTATCACAATTACTTAATACAAATATTTTTAATTGAAATATTTTATAACTTGTATTACAATTGGCTCTGACTATAAGGGGAAAATATTCATTTGCGTTCGTTGTTCTTGCAACGTTAGTAGGGGTTAAATCCACAGTTGATCTGTGATGGTTCGATTTGTTATGAACAACCGCGAAGGAAGCAATAAAAAAATTACATAAAATAAATGGCTTTGCTTAGGATCAATGTGTCATATGTTTCAATGCCAAAAAAATTACAAGATGAGGAAAAATATGTTATTTTAATGATTATTAGAATATATAGAGTGTCGTTAAGTTTCAAAAACCAAGGAACGTTTCAATGTTAAACCATTCAAGGCTCCATGAACTACATCCTATTCTTGAGAAAATGGGGTTTTCAGGTGATTTAAAAAGACCTTATACTTACCACTTTGAGGTAAAAAAGAAAAAGAAGGAGACAAATATGCAGATCTATAAAAAGGTGGAAACCAAACTATTAATTTAAAATATTTTATTTTCCAAGAAATAGTTATAGAATAACTGAAAAGGCTATGAATAGAATTGACACTGAAAAGTCACAAGAGAAAGGGTTCCTTAAATATGTAATCGAAGGTTTTTTGGAGGATCAATAATTTTTAATTCGATTTCCCCAGTTGCTATGACAACTGTGTGAGACTCAAAATGATATTATGGTTGTTGTTCAATAGAACTTTGTTGTTAAATGGATGAATATATGGTGGATGAAATTAATTGATTATAGATATTGAACTATACTTTTGAGATCTATGGTTATAAGGTGATTTGTGAGCCACTATTGGTTTCCTTCTTTTGTTATGTTCATGTTGTTTAAAAGGTTGATATCCCCTTTATAATCAAACTGTATGTATGGTTTTCATGGTCATGAGGATGTGTATACAGAATTTAGTGTGGAAACTTTAATTGTATTTTTTTCATGGTTGTGGAGGATAAATACAACAATTAGATTTTGTTTCAGTTTATTATTTCATACTTTATCTTGGGTGTGTCATGGTGATGTGCATCCATTAGAATCCATCTCTAGTCAAGAGCATACCCTTTCACATTTAGAAAATACCAAAAACATATTCATTGAAGATTTGTCATAGGGAGTTGTAGTTGTAAAATTCAGAGATCAAATTGTTGTTCTTTTATTTAAGTTTGTTCAACTATTGGTGACAGAGAGGTCTTGTGAGGGTTTGAGTCAATATTATAGAAAGGCCAACCCACTAACTAAAATTAATCAATGTGTCATGTGTTGAATCTTTACAGATCTAGTCTAGTTTTTTATGTTGGTACAATTGTTCTCTATTTATTTGGGTGCACTTGTGATCATGATGATTTCTGTCTCCTCACAATGCATCTAGAATAGAAGACAATTTGTATCATTTGAAACCTACTCCTCAGGAAGATTATTTTTAGGAAGTGTGGTCTTTTCTTTCAACCCTTCTAGGAATTTTTATGTCTATTGGTAAATAGTGTCTTATACCATGTCCTTGGGTGAAAAGGCTTGCACTTTGTTTAGGAGTTTTATGTCTGTATTTAGAGCCTTGTAGGTGCTTCTCATAGTTGGGATATAAATATGTTTGCCCTATGTTTGGCAACTTTGACCTCCTTTTCTCCCAACCAACAATGAAGGGTTTATGGTGCACCGTGTTGTTATCAATGAAGGCATCAATCTCTAACTAGGAATGGTTGAACCCCTCCAAATAAAATATAACAAACTCTCTGCCCATCTAGAAAAGATTTGATCTGATATTTCACCTCCCCTTAGTTTAGGTTGTTTGTTAAAGGTTGTTCCCTTCCTTTTTTCCAAACACCACTTATAAAGATCCTACTTCTAAAATACCGAAGGTTGTTTTGTAGGGAGCACCCCTTCCCACTCCTGCAAAACTTCTCGACTGCCCTTATTTAGGTGTGAGCCTCTTAGGGATCAATAATATTTTATGGAATGCCTGGTGGGACAGAGTTAAACATAATCACCAAAGTCAGTGGATGCTTTAGATTTTCCAGCTTGAATAAAGCAATCAAGTGCTCACAACAAGAAACGGTCAGGGTCCAGTTAAGAATGGACCCAAATTAATACAATTTCACTAATTGGGTTTCTCCTCAACCTTATCACTCGGGGGATTCAATTCCTACTTCATGAGAGATGTTGGTCGATCTTCAACGCGAGTTGCAGATCATTGAGCTTAAAAGAGAACATAGTGCCCTATGGTATTTGTTGAATATTCTTAAGGCATCTCTCGAGGAGCCATATGATAGATATTTTGGTCCCGTAGGAACAATTCATACCTGCATATGATCCAAAGGATTCATGTCCGATGGGAGTTAAAATTTATTGGAGCGATTTTCTAGAGTTCTCCTTCTTGTGCCTAGTGCTAGATGTAATTTCCTTATTTGACAGTGGACCAGTGGTTTGGCACTCAAAGTAGAAAAATGAACAAGGTTAGCATGACCCACAACTAACATAGGTGATCGATATTCATGATGAAGGAATTCTACCCTTGCCACATCTGAAGACTAAAAATCTAAGTTCTCTTTTTTTTGAGCTTCCCTACTATTTCAAGGATGACGAGGTTTCTACCATGCAAGTGTCAAAATTTTTAGATATCCCTTTAAACAAGGAATCACCCCAATTTTTCCTTCTCGAGGAATTTAAGGAGAAAGGTGAAACAAAGGATGATGATATGATTTTCTAGGATGAGCTTGAAGCATTTTGTGCGACACTCGATGAACGCACCCTAACCGGTCGGGTGGAGTCCTCTCCTATGCCCCAGATGGAAAAGTCACCAATTGTCAAGGTCAAGGAGCATGCAGATGCATCCCTTACTTCAATTCACTACAAGAATACCCACTAGTGCTTAATCAAGTATTATTCCAAATCTGTTGTTTTCCAGTTTGATCAAGTCATGCTCGCATCAGAACATGAAAAGGGTCTTGTCAAATATTTTGAAACCCCATCTCATGTGACGTCAAAGGAAATACCTAAAATGAAATACTATGTCATCATCTCTAACATGTCATGCTAGAGAAGGGTAATACCCATGTTGCCATTCTTTTATCAGAATGATTTAAAGTCATTAATTCCAAATAAGAAGTTAGGTTGCCAGGGTATTTATTTTTAAATTCTAGTAAATGGGTTCTTGTAATAAGTTTAGCTGTTAGGTTAGTTTTTTTAATAAGCGCTACTCCACAAGTGTGACATGTTGTCAGTGTCCCGTGTATTGTTTTCAGTCCCCATTTCTAGTCTACAACGTGTTTTTCATGATTATCATCATCGCATAAACAAGCATCTTTTAATTAAATGATGATTTTATTTTGTTGCACTAACCCTTTTATTTGTTAAGAGCAAGCGTGCCAATGCATCAGGTGTTCTCCATTTACATGTGCACTTTAGATAGTTATTTTAATGACTTAATATGGTTTTTGTGTGTGATAGAGGGGTCCCTTTCTATGATATCTTGTTACTTGGAAGAAAAACATGTTTTTTAAAAAATTCAAAGTAATATTGCATTTTAAATGGTAAATGATGAAAAATCAAATAGAAGTACCAAGATAAAATGAGCAAAAGTTATATATATTTTTCATTTATCTTCAGTATCTATTTATAGATCAAACATTGATAAAACTAAATGAGATATTTTCTTCATTTACCATTTCTCCAAAATTAGGTCACACGTCTCCAAAATTAGGTCCATCATCATTTGAGTTGTCCTTGCCTTCCTCTGAGCCTTCTTCTTATTGGCAAGAGATACTGCATAGATTATTTAATGTTTTAATTGATGGAAACTAAACTCTAATTCCACATGCGTATTGCACTAGGAGATCAAACCAGAAGTCAGATTGAAAATTGGCTAAGTATGAAATGAAGAAGAAAGTGTTTTGTCAGTGTTCAGTAATAGTTCCGGTGTCATCTTCTAGGTTAATATTTTTTATCACGCACATAAGGGAATCATTTTGGAAGTATGTATATTATTATTACATAATTTTAAGGTGTTGTGATACATGGTGTGAAAGTTAGGAGGATCTGTATATCATTGTTTATGTTTACCAGTCAAAACAATCAACTTATGGTTGAAAAATCTTTACGTGAATGCGGTAAATCATTTTTGGTGATAAATATTATGTTCAAATGATGAATCCAACATGCACCTATGTATGTGCATTATTATTTAGGTCCAAAGTAAATTTGAATTAAGGAATTAGCCAACATGGTCAAGACGTTTTACATTTCCCTAGAATATTTTTGAGCCAACATTAAGAGATCAAATTTTTGGTTGTGGACCTATAAGATCGATGGATTAGGGTTTGTAAATGTAAGAAATATATCAAAGGACAAATTTTATGCATGTAATAAGTGTGCAAGGTGTTATGTGAATATTTTGATGAAGATTTTTTAGATTTGATAGTATAATTAGCAAAGGATAGAGTAACAGGGTAGTCAGAGGTAAAAGTGTATCAGATGAGAGTAATGTGATAATACAGAACTATAATTAGGAATTAGTAGATGCTATTCTAGAATTTTAATCATTGTTTTGATCTTGTAAGGGAGTGAGCCTTCTTGTAAAGGGTTGTAGCCCTAATTGTAATTGAGTAGTGAGATCTAGGCAGTGTGCTTGAATGCAAGTGGATTCCTAATCATTGTAATACAATATTTTAAAGATTATTATCTTGTGGGTTCCATCCCCACCATGGTTTCTCCCCTAACAGGGTTTCCACGTTAAAAATCCATTTTTTTATGGTGTGATTCTTTTATACTTTATATTCTTGCATGTTACATTTTTGTTTATATGATTAGCTATTTGTGGATCTGATTGAAATAATTTTATTGAAGTTAAAATTTATAGAACACTGATTCACCCCCCTCTCAATGTTCCCTCCTTCCAACAATTGGTATCAAGGCTCTAGTCCCTTAAAGGAATTCTAACCGCTTGAGGGTGATCCAAAAAGGAAGGATGGATTCAAGTTTGCAAGAACAACTTGTTATGCCCTGCACACCCGTCCCTACATTTTGTTGACAAAATGTTGGGTCCCCCTTTTATTTTTCAAGTAATTTATTTTTCCTTTTCTTTTGGTTTCCTTTCTATTTTTCTTTAGGTTTTGAATCCCGGAGCGTTGTCTCCCTAGTAACCAATGATTTCCGGACCCTGGGATTCTGGTGTCATTAGTCTTGTCCTCTTTGAAAGGGGTGATCACCAGACATTCTGAAGTTTAGACCTTAACAATTTGCCCTTCTCGGGGAATGCTAATCATTAATTAATGCACTCTTTTTAGGCATTATATAAGATCATTTACTCTACCATTTTGCATTTACCGTAGACAAGTTATCTCCAAGAGAATTAACTGAGAAATAGAGCAGAGCATTTTCCTTAGCTAAGATTTCTCAGAATGTGAAATAGAGGAAGAAGTGCATTCAAGGTTTCTACAATGAGTATTAATAGAGTAAACGGTGTTTGAGCCTCCCTTTCCAGGATGATGTGTTTTTAGGTAGGCTTCCTTTGAATTTTTGGTTTTGTTTTGTCATTGTTTTTGGTTGATGCTTTCTTTTGCCTGGGTTTCTTTGTTTTGCGGTATTTTACTATCCTTTTTATTGATTCATCTTGGCTTGGCCCTTTGTTGGGCATGTAGCATTCTTCCCAAGCCTGGTTGGTGGCCTTTCCCCCCTCATCACGACCCTTTGCAACTTGTTCTGCTTGCAGGAAGGTGGCTTGTAGTTTTAGTGTGTATAGTGTGGAGCTTTGCGCTCTCTTGTAAATTGGGTGTGTCTATTTTAATTGTAGATTATGTTGGTGAGTTTGTAAAGCATTGCAAGTTTGTAAATTTTGTAAGTTTTGTGCACTATTTAGGTATTATTGTCTATAGTTCTATAATTTTCATATAGTATAATTACCCAATTTTTCCCCTGGTGCATTGTGGAAATCATGTGAGTTTGCATGTTGTCTGTGGTGGAGGTTCCAAGCACGCAGGTCCTTGAGGGTGTTGTCTCTAAATTATTTGTGAGGTCTCATGAGCACACCTACCTAATAACACATTGGTCCCATGTCAACTTGGCCAATGCAAATCCATTGTCAAGTTGTAGTAACTAGGACAGTTGCAGAGTCGAGATCATGAGCTCAATGACTCATTTGTAATGTTCTCTCTCCTTTATCATATCAATTTTAATGACATGGCTAATTCCCATGAATGAGCATTTAAAATCCATCCCAAGTGGCCTTCATGCCACTTGTGCTAGACCAACTATCAGTCAATTTCCATTACTCTTCCTTAGTTGATGTACGCATGTTAAAGTATGATAGTGTGGTCACTTAGTACAAATGTCACCTTTTCCCACTACCAACGTCAATTTTTTTTTTCAAAACATGTCTCTAGGTGTCTTGGAGATGCCCAACACACCCACCACACTAGTTGTTCAAGTCATCATTTTTGGGCCCTCACAGTCTTGAACAAGTATTATATGTTTATGGTTTGCTTGTGATGGAGGCAATATTCCTGGTATTCTTAGTGGTAACTAACATATTATTTCTCAAGATGGAAGGTCAAAATAATGCCCAAAGTTTTGCAACCCATAATTCTTGCTTAAAATGTTTATATATGTATTGACAGTTGTCTGGTCTTGCAGGATCAGGTCAAAGTGAGAAAGAAATGGCTACAAATGGATCACCTCCATGAAATTTTGAGATCCCATGCAGCTTGGAAGTTACTGCCAAAAAGTCCAAGGTAGAAAAGGCATAGGAGAAGCTCCCATTAGTTCTAAAATATAAGAAAGTCAGGATAATTCTAGGATCCATTATTGAATCTACCCTAAGAGAGATCATATATATAAATTTTGGCACCTAGGTCAAATTGAAAAGTCTCATCCAGGTAATCCACCAACAATGACAAGATAATGACTCATTATTAGTCAACTTAGCGACATCCAAAATCATTCAAGCAACTGGTTCTCCTCACTCAGTCTAGGTGCCAGAGCTAATATTGCTCTTGGCCAAAAATTGCAATCCGGCCACTAGAGTTGCTGTGGCATCTTTTCCCAACATTCAGGGTTATGCGATGACCATCACTTCCCTAGAACATGATACCACCACCATAGGGTGTCATATTATTTTCTTCTTAGATGCTATTTTCCTCACCTGAGCAACTTTGGTGGACCAGTTTATAGAGGTTGGAGATGCAGCTTGACCCCACCTCAACGCAGAATGGATAAAGAGCCTGCATCGAGATTATAAGAAGATGAGGATGGATATCATCTCACTCTAACTTCAAGGAACCCATCCAGGAAAGGATCATATTCTCATGCAGGATCTTTGGGGAACCACATGCCGAGGAGTTTTCCCCATGGATGTATTATTTTCTAAATTGTATGACCACTAACAAGTCATGCTTTGACTGGGCCACTATCATTTCCAACCATATGTACACCCAGACAAGAAAGGTCAAAGAGTACTAAAATTTCTACATGACCTCCTTCATCCTATGGTCCCTATCTTGAAAAATTGTAGGAATCCAGGGATTGAGCACAGTCTACGTCCTGGGGAGCGAGAGAATACAAGCCACCCAATGTGATCACTTTCCCTAGATCCAATGGGATGAAAGTTTCCCCAATTTTCATAGAGAAAATGAAGCCTTCATTTTTCACGGGATCAAGGTGCTCACCAAGGATGTAGGGTTTAGGCTATTTCAGGAAGCCATGGCCATGATAAGCTTGTGAGGATGTTATTTCATCTAGTTTGCACAACACACATACATTTAGGTGACTGGGTTTTCCAGGAACCCACTTTTGTTGCCTAAGAATTGCAGGGACAGAATCATTTTATTAGAATTTTGTAGGTAGATTCTAGAGGTGGATGCCCTAATGGATACCAAAAATATCACCTTTGTATCCTTCCTGTTTGTGTGCGGTAAATACATGTGCTCCCTTGCCGCAACCTGAGAAGCAGAGAATGAGATAAGTGTCCCATGCTTGGCTAAATTTTCACTCAGCTTCCGAGACTATGACCTGGGCGACCGACTAGAGAATGTGATGCCCTGGGGATCCAAACCCCATGCAATGCACATAGAATATTTTTGGGCAGATTTCCAAGATGACTTTGATGTCCAGAATTGACATTACTCAAGGATGTTGAAAGGTACGATGGATCATCTTGAGATCCATAATTTTCCACAGACTTTCTCTGATAAAAGATCACTTGAAAACCTTGAGTATAAGGAGACATGTATTGAAAAGATGGACCTCCCTCTAGTGGATTGAAAAACGCTTGAATTTTTTACCATGGAGGCCATCTCAAAGACTGTAATTAAGCGTAGCCACACATATTTCATGAAGGTTTTCCCGAAGAGTGTCCAATGAGATGATCAATTTTTAGAAGCATCAGGTTCAGGATCCTGGGTGGTAGAAAAATCCAAAGTCCAAGGGAAGAAGAATCTTGGTACACCCTCTCAGGTCTTAGACCTATTTTTGGCCCCCCTTAAGAAGCGGTTAGATGCAAAGTTAGAACAATCCAAGAAGCTACTAGATGCATCTAACTCCATAATGACATTTGGTCTTAGAGATACTCTGATAAGTTCATATCCCCGACCAAGTGCATCTCCCTCCTTGGCTATCCTACTTGGCATGCCTTCCAATGAGGATATTGAAGAAAACACAACAATCTCAGCTGTTAGAGCACCACTCTAGAGAAGAAGAAAGAAAAAATTAGATGGACCCCCACAAAACAAGGACCCAATCCTGGAACCCATAGGTGTGGCTGAGGTCAAATTTATCTCTTCCTCCTTCGACAAGGAAGATCCCCTAGAGATCTCCCAGATTAACATTGATGACTTTTTCTAGATCAATAATCTGGGGAGTCTACATGAGATGGTGGAGAAGACGGTAGAGGATATAGAAGAACAAGAAGTGGATATCTCCTAGGAGGAAGAGAAAAGGGAAGAGGAGGAACAAAAATAGCTCAAGAGAAAGAAGAGGAACTTCAATAGAGAGGCCGAGATAAGAAAATAAAGAAGAGGATAAGCAGGCTGAGGATCAACTACTAGCGGCAGGGGAAACTAGACCAATGGGAAAAACCATACTCTTGGATGCTATGTTCCAAATCCCAATAGGTAACCAAGGCCAATCAATGCCCCAGGACACACAGATGGGTGAAGCCATCACTATGCTTCAACAAACAAACTTGAATGATCGAACTCAATAACCACCACTCTGTTTCCCACCAACAAAGAACATCCTAAGAGACGGTGCAAAGGTAGATAGAGGAAGTGCAGGAAATGATCCCATTAATACCAGTAAAGATGCATAAATGGAGGAGCCTTAGAAAAAACCTTGGGACATTTCAAGTTTGGGAATAATAGTGGGAAGATCACAGGGACTGCCAAAATAGTTGGTGTAATCCCAGAGATGAAAAGCTTAGATGGCTATAGTGTACCCATTTTCACTAGCCGATATGTTGGCCGAGGGCCAGACAACAAAGAATACCAAAAGGGATCGTACCCTCCATAATACTTGGAGAGATCCAGATGGAAACATGGTGGCAGTAGTGATGGCCCCACCGGTAGATAAAGATGAGTCCTAGGTAGCTGCCGAGGATTATACAATTACAAAGGTCCCTCTGGGAAAAAGGGACCTAAAAGGAGAGTTGGACCTATTAGATGAGGAAAATTGAGCCATTCATGCCTGATATGAGAAATAGTTTTACAGGGTGAAGGAGCTTAAAAAAATGAACACAAATCTCCTGGGGCTCTTGAAAGAGCTGACACAACCCCTCTCCTCCATAGCACCTGGACCATCCATGTCTGGAACACTACTGCCATAGGGAAATATTTATGTATTGAGGATAATGAAAAAGAAAGTGTTGGCTATCAATGAATGGATAGCCGAACATATTGGAGCGATAAGGAGCTTCATGTTCAAGACCCTCTTTGGTTTCTTCCAAGCACAAGACATCATAAATTAGCTGAAGGTCATCATTCCCCAGTGACAAGAGGAAAAAGAAAAATAGGAGGGGTGGAAGGATGACTTTGGAGAAATTTTAAATCTTAGGGAGGAAGGTCTTGTAGAGATAGACATATTAGGAGATGAGCCATATGGGTTCCCCAAGACCCAATACTCTAGTCTTGCGTTCAAAATCAAGGTGAGGAAGCAATTTGTAGGGGTCTTGGAGGAGTATCTTTTTATGGTCTGGGCCTCCATAGACTAGTATGATTTATGTATCAAAGAGATTACTTCGGCTAATCCACTCAGCCATGAGACTTATACTCCTGTCAATACCATAGTTAGTAAATTTGATTGAGTGGCCAAGGTATAATTCTAGCCCTTCAGATATTTTGATAGAACGATAATGGTGCAACTCTCCCAGATTGTGCTCAAGTCCCACGATGCCGCCAGGGTGGCCTTAGAATTAAAAGCAAAGGATGGAGATGACAATGATCATCTCAAAAGTGCCATAAAATGATTATATAAAGGACGTAGAGGAGGAGAATGTAATTTAGATTTTGGAGGCCTATCAGAAGTTTAAAGATCAATAAGTTTTTCAGATTCTGGTAATATCCCTCCTTGGAAAGATTTGGTTGACATGGTTCTTTATTATTTGAGTGCAAGCTCCCAGAGCCTGGAATTCCAGGTTCTAGTTTTGTATTCTTTATGGTGGTCCACATTGCTAGCTCCTTTGGAGTTGACCCTTCATTGTCCAAGATTTGTTGTTAGAGGTGGGACCAATATTTTGCACCCTGATGGTGACAAAGGCGGGAAAGTTTATTATTGACATCTTCGAGTTCCCAAGGTGTCACTCCAACATTTAATACCTGGCATACATGAATGGTACTCAAAGATCAAGAGCCATAAATTCATTTATGAGGCATATGGCCTAAGTCATCCGAGATGTATGATAATATTGATAAGTACAAGGTCGTTCTTCCCCATGGAAAATTTCTTGGATCCTTCTCCTTCCATCTTTCTTCTCCTCTCTTCTCAAGTGATTGTATATAGTAGGATGATTATGATAGTGTAGGTAGTACCAGCTATATATATTGTAATTTAATGTACATAAGTAGGTTGTATAGGTTGGAGCCCCAATGTAGATATTCATGTCTATAAATAATAAGTCTGAAACCATTTCAAGGGTCGGAAAAATTGATGATTTTTCTATCCATAAGCGATTACTATTTTGATGCTATTAAGTTTAGTTACTTTGTTCATCTTTTAGTAGATTAATGGTCCTCTGGAGCCATGAATGTAATCACTAGTGATGCTAAATTTATGAAGTTAATGAAGGAATGAAAAACCTCTATTAGCACCACACTTCCCATTGTTTCTAGTTCCAGAGTTAGCGAACACTTTCATGTTGTATGCTTCCTTGTGTCCTTTGCTCCAGTTCTTTATTGATTAAATAAAATACTTTACTCTTCTACTAATGTATGTTAGATTGATAATCATGTATACATTTGGTATTTACTATTAGTCCTTTATCTAGATATTTGTTGATTTTTTCAGAAATTTACAATATGACTATAGATAGATGCTTATCCTAACCTTGATCTAGTTTTTTCATATTTTCTTTATCAAACTAAACGTGCTTGTAGGAAACCTTATGTATCTCAAAGTTCCTAGAAGGTTGAAGAGTTAAAACCATCTATCCCCTTGATATAAATAGTTGCTTGTCCAACTAAGCTACCCCTGCACTATCGTGACCCAACTACCAGGTGCTTGGAGGCCAAGAGAGCATGCTCTTTGGTAAAACACTTCAGGAAAAGTTTGTTGGTATCCTGGTACCCAATGACAACTCTCTCCCTATTCAGTGGATCATGGTGTTCACCACTTATCATGGGATTGACCATATTGACCAATTTTTGAAGGAAGTTTTTTTGGTTCTTAGTTCTATAGTAATATGCAAGTTGTTTTCCACTCATAACAGGTCATTTTCAGGCATTGGATTAAGACGAGGCATTTAATCTATTTTTGAATGCTCTGTTTGATAGTTTATGGTATTAAAATTTGGACTTGGAGTAAGTTAAATCAGTAGGAACATTTTTCCTTTGGTGCTCAACAAGTTCTTAATTGTGACAAACTAAGTGATATACCAAAAAAATTAGAGTAAGGAGGAGCATTTCATGGTTACCTCCATCCTTCTTGGTATTATTAGACTGCTTGATTGATGATTGATGACAATTTATGGTTTCTTTAAAATTTCTTGTTTGACATGCCTTTTCCTATAGTAGTTGGTCTTTATTTTTTTACAGTACCTTGACATTGATTCAATATTGTGTTAGCTTGAGAAAGATCAATTCTATTTCTAATTGATTGACAGATCATGATTTGATCATGATTTTGTTTTTTAGATAGTGATTATGTTGTTAGTTTTTGCAACATGTTTTTAATTCACGATGACGACATGGTAACTACATATATGTTCATATTTTTGTGAGAAAACATAATTTTTTTTTGATGATGCTGCTCAAGAAACTATTACATTGTTGAGAAAAGATTTGAGATTTTTATAATTGAGATTTGTTTTTGAGATCAATTATGAACAGATTGAGATTTTTTCTAATTGGCATCAAACTTGATGATAGAATATAAAAAATGAATTTATATTTCCCAAGTGGTTTATATATTTGGTATGGAAACATGTTATATACAGTGGTTTTTATTTGATCAGTGGGTTGTGTTATTGTTCATTCTTGGAATTTGACAAACTTAGTGATTTATAATAGGATTGTAGTTCCTACCATGATACAGGGGATTTTTTCTTCCTGATACCTTGATCTTGAATACATGACATGATAGTAATTTATAACTAATTTTTAGTCCTTGATGACAAGGTAACGGGTTTCAGTTTTCAGGTTTTCAAAGAAGTGGCAGAATCTATGATATTATCTATTACTCTAAGACCAAGGTTTCTATACTATTGTAGCACTAGTATGTTTTATATTTATTCTCTCTTGACTTAATATTTCTTCACATGTTGGTATTCTTTGCAGCTGACAAAAAGTGTTGGAATAACAATCAAATATTCATCTTCAGGATACTTTGATAAGTGTATTGGAAAACATGTCTTGTAATCTAACAAGTGGTTACATATTGATTTTAGATTAATTGCTTACTAATTTTATTTACTTGATGATTTATATATTTCAAATTGGAGTTCATCACATGATGACAATAGATGTTATTCATTGCAGTGATGTTTGTAGTTGATCATTAAGTCTGGATAGTCACTAATGATCTCATTTTCAATAACATATGATCTGATTAGTTTATGATATGATACTGGTACATGATTTTCCTTAGTAATTTGAAAACACTTGATATATTTTAGCTTGGTTTCTTGGTTGGTTGATATCCAATCTTGAATATTGTGTTGATTGATATATGCTCATGTACATAACATATAACCTAGTTATATCTTGGTATATTTTTGGTATTGCACGAATCCCTTTTCTCATTTTACCGTAATGAAAAAGGGGGAGAGTTAGTGTTTTTCCAACAAGGACAAATGGGGATTTTGTTGCTCATGTGTCTTTGTTGTCCTTTATGACACAACACTAAATGACTCATGTGCATTACCTTGATGATCATATTGTTAGTGATTTGATTACATGGAAAACATACCTGATGATACTATGATGACATAAATAATGTTACATTGACATAATTTATGATCTAATTGATGACATACTTGATGATCCTATGCCATTTTGCAGTGAACATATTACATGGCATAATTATGAGCTCTAGATTATAAACTTTGAGCTTTTGATTTTTCGGTCATCGCAAGTGATGTTAATATTTAGATGATGAGAATTTTTTTATTGAAGTATGATTCTCATACATCATCATACACATCTCTCATATGATATATTAGCACACAAAAGATGGATATGTTACCGCTTGCAAGATTATGTTCTTGACTTGATAAGAGGTTTTTAATTTATGTTTTCATCATACTCATACAATTTGGCTCTCATTATGGTCAGTGATAGGATGTTCTTCATGGTTGAAAATGCTATGGATTGGATTTAGTTGAATCTTCTTGACATTGATCTCAAGTGAATGCAAAATAGATAAGTGGGATCATATCCCATCTTGGTGAGTTAAAAGTTTTAAGGCTATTCTTTTGATATCTTTAAACAATTCTTATTAAAATTATCCTCTTTTATTTTGCAAAGTCATTAGTCACTTTTAGTTACTAGGAAGATCATGACACTTCAAAAATTAATATCAAAGACATCAATACATATGTTAAAGGCAATTTTTTTGGACAACTTGCACATATATATGGCAGCAATAAGACATTGAGTATATTAGTCATTATATATGAATATGGATACTTAATAGAAATTGAAAATATATATCTTTTTAAAAATATCTTGTGGTTGACATTTGGATTAATTTTTTTTTTTGAAATGCACAAAATGTTGTAACAGAATATTAGCATGACATATATTTTTGGAAAGTGCACACAAAACATTTTCTCATAGTTTCTTTTTGGAGGTTGAGAAAATCCCTAAAGATCGAGGTAAATCTAGGGCATACTTATGTTGGTGCATAATCATGTTGTTACGCCTTGTATCCCACGACCATTAGATTCAATTTCCAAGATTGTAGAGACAGTAACAGTTATAGAAGGTCAGTGAAAGATTTGAAAATTTTCTCAGATAAAGAAGTTTGATTTGATAATCTTGCTACAAGTGTCTCATTCTTATTTGTTGCTATAAACCTTGTCGAGAGTTTTGGTTTTCAAATTACTTGTTTGATATTTTTGAAAGCGAAGTTCAGTATTTTATTTTCACATAATTTTTTTGTGTTCACGGTTACCTCTATATTGGGTTTATATTTTCTTTTAATATGCAGTTATGTCAGTTATCTCTTTCCATTGAGTTCTATGTTTTTATCTTCATTAGTTTGAACCTTGTCTAAAAAGTAACTCTTTTTCTATGTAGGGTCATCTCTTTTATAGTAGATTACATTGGACATTAATAAAAACACATGCATTTCATTGATCAATTACATCTCGGTTAGCATTCATTACATTATCATTATCATTATTAGATCATTAATCATTATCCATAGAAAATTATTATCATCATTACATTATGAATTTCATTAATAGTTATCAATTAAATGTCACAACATTATATTATCATTAAATAATTAACTAGCTTATATATACCTATATATATATATATAATACGTCGAGAGTAATCCTTCTCGAGTGTGCCTATTTTTAGGGTTGATTAAAATAGGCGCCTCGAGAAGGATTACTCTCGGCGTATTATATATATAGGTATATATAAGCTAGTAGCAGTCACGGTGCAACATGGAAGACATTTTATGATTAATGGTTAGGGTTAGGGTTAGGGTGATTTTTATGGTTAGGGTTAGGGTTAGAGCTAGGGTTAGGGCAATTTTTTTATGGTTAGGATGTACGGTTATAGGTTTTGGTTAGGGTTAGGGTTATAGTTTGAATGTACGGTTATGGGTTAGGGTTAGGCTAATTTTTATAATTAGGGTTAGGGTTAGAGTTAGGGTTAGGGTGATTTTTTACTGCTTATGATGTACGGTTATAGGTTTCATTTAGGGTTAGAGTTAGAGTTAGTGTTAGGGTTAGAGAGAGGGTTAGGGTTAGGGTTAGCATTATTTTTTACAATTGGAATGTATAGTTATGGGTTAGGATTAGGATTAGGGTTAGGGTTAGGGTTAGGGTTAGGGTTAGAGTTATGATGATTTTTATGGTTAGGGTTAGATTTAAGGTTGGGGTGATTTACTACGGTTAAGATGTATGGTAATAGGTTTTGGTTAGGGTTAGTGTTAGGGTTAGGGTTAGAGTTAGGGCTAGGGTGAGTTTTTTACGGTTAGGATGGACGGTTATAGGTTTTGGTTAGGGTTAGAGTTAGGGTTGGGGTTAGGGTTAGGGTTAGAGTTAGGGTTAGGGTTAGGGTTAAGGTTAAGGTTAGGGTGATTTTTATAGTTAGGGTTAGGGTTAGTGATAGGGTTTGAGAGAAGGTTATGGTTAGTGTTATTTTTTATGGTTGGAATATATAGTTATGGGTTAGGTTAGAGTTAGGGTTAGGGTTAAGGTAATTTTTATGGTTAGGGTTAGGGTTAGAGTTAGGGTTAGGGTGATTTTTTTTAGTTAGGATGTACGGTTATAGGTTTTGGTTAAGGTTAGAGTTAGGGTTAGAGAGAGGGTTAGGGTTAGGGTTAGGGTAATTTTTATAGTTAGGATATACAGTTATGGGTTTGGGATAGGGTTACTGTTAGGGTTAGAGAGAGGGTTATGATTAGGGTTAGGGCTAGGGTTAGGGTTAGGGTTAGAGCTAGGCTTAGGGTTAGGGTGATTTTTATAGTTAGGATGTACGGTTGAGTTTAGGTTAGGGTTAGAGTTAGGGTTAGGGTTAGAGAGAAGGTTAGGGTTAGGGTGATTTTTATTACAGTGTACGGTTACAGGTTTGGGTTATGGTTAGTGTTAAGCTTAGAGTTAGGGTTAGAGATGGGGTTATGGTTAGTTAGAGTTAGGGTTAGGGTGAATTTTATGATTAGGGTTAGGGTTAGAGTTACAGTTGGGGTGATTTTTTACAGTTAGGATATACAATTATGGGTTTGGGTAAGGATTAGAGTTAGGGTTAGGGTTAGAGTTATAGTTAGGTTTAGGGTTAGGATGTACAGTTGAGGAATAGGGTGTAGGATGAAGGGTAGGATTAGTATCATCTTAATGGTTAGAGTTAGGGTTAGGGATAGGGTGTAGGGTGAGGGGTAGGATTAGTATCAACATAACCATTTTATGATTAATGGTTATGGTTAGATTAGGGATAGGGTTAGATTTAGGGTTAGAGTTAGAGTTAGGGTTAGAGTTAGGGTTAAGGTTAGGGCTAGGGTGATTTTATGGTTAGGATGTATGGTTATGGGTTAGGGTTAGGGTAGGAATAGGGTGTAGAGTGAGGGGTAGGATTAATATCATCATTACCATTTTATGATTAATGGTTATGGTTAGACTTAGGGTTAAGGTTAGGGATAAGGTTAGAGTTAGGGTTAGGGTTAGAGTTAGGGTTAGGGTGATTTTTATGGTTAGGATGTACAATTATAGGTTAGGGTTAGAGTTAGGCTTAAGATTAGGAATAATGTTAGAGTTAGGATTAGGGGTAGAGTTGGGGTTAGAGTTAGGGTTAGAGTTGGATTTATCACAATATGACATTCTTATAAATCCAACTCTTCAATTATGAAACTTTTCTAATTTGTGCATTCAATTTGTCATAATTAGGACAATTTCCCTTTTGCGCATTCAAGTTTCCAAATCTGCAATTTAGCTCTCTCATCCTATAAATTGAGATGAATTTATCTCAATAAAACTAACCACACTCCTAGTATTCTCATTATCATCATTTTTCTTTCAATCATAAGTGCATTTTTTGTCATTATCAAGAGAAACATTAATCCATTTCAATGGAGAATAAAGGAGAAATTGTGAAGGGAAAGATGTAAGAGGTGAAGCTAATTAATAGGAAATTAGAAGCACAATTAGGGGAGAAAATGTGAAGGGAAAGATGTAAGAGGTGAAGCTAATTAATAGGAGACGCAAGAAAAATTAGGGGAAGGGTGTAAGAGTTTGTATCATCTTAAAATTGAAGCACTTCCATGTTAAGAATGTTTAGTCCTCCTTAGGGGGTGTTTTTGAACATCATTATATTGTCCCCTCATTTCTGCACCCTCTCTTACTTCTGTGCCTGTTTAGGACCTTGATTGGGCCTCTCTGGGCACCATCCATCCCATCTGGCACATTTTCTAGGGGTTCTGACTCCTTGGATCAAGGTTGATCTCAACCTTGACCTAGGTCAAGGTTTACCTTGATTTTGACCCATGTCCCCCTTTCCAGTTTGAAAGTTTGTCGACTTTCAGGGGTCATTAAAAGTTCATTTCCCGCTTTCGAGTGGACTATTTTGGGTTCCGAAGTGATGAATCTTAAAATATATTTAATATAGGTCCTCTTCTAGGGATATAGGTCTAATTGAAATTTAATTCTCCTATGTATTCCTCTCTAGAAGATTGTGCCCTAGATTCATATATAAGGAAGTTTTCTCCTCTCATTTTCTCTAAGTCATATTAAGTACGAATCATCAACTATCCAAGAAGCAAAAAATTCAAGCATCCATTTTTCTACATGTTTTCAAGATTTCAAAGTGTTCAAGTTTTCCTCTCAAGAATTAAATTTCTCCATTGAAGATTAAGGATTCAAGCATTAAAGCCTTTGAAGGGATTTGGTTCATGCATTCAAGATTCATCATTCAAGCCCTAGATCTATCCATCATAGTGGTGTGATCTTCCTTCAAGATCCTTTGTGCATCCTCAAGATTCATTCATTCTCTCTTTAAGGTGGATTCCAAGCATAAATTCATTGAGGTTTATGGTTTCTAATATTGAGCCCAAGATTTCATATTTACATACTTATTTACATTCGAAATAATTGCATATCTATTGAATATCATAGCTTCATTATTAAATTTACTTATACTACTTTCTATCATTCTTTATTTCAATTATTGATTTCAATATTAATTCCTAAATCAGGGTTTGACTAAGGCAAACCCCTCCCCCCAACAAACAAACCATTTTTCTTGTAGGAACAGGTTTAGAACAACGAGTTGGAGTGCAGATTCGGATACCCTTTTCAGAAAACTATCAGGATCTGGAAATAGATTTTCTGTCAAAGATTTTAGAGGTTGATTCTAACCTAGGTCAGAATCAAAATTTTTGGGTCAATTGTGACATTGACTTGAGGGTCAAAATCGGAACTGTGTCAGATCAGAAAAAGAATTCTGGGTTTTGTTTGTATCTACGTTTCTATTCCAGATCCAGTTGCAGGTTTTCCAGAAACTCAGTGTAGACCCATGAAAATAACATTCTTCATATCTGTAACATTTCAAGGTTAGTACTTTTCTCCTATTCATTTCAATTAAAGTTATTAATCTTTCTAAATCTATCACACAATCTTTTCTATAAAGGGAATCTAAGGTCTTCCTTTTTTTCTCTCATTTCCAATAGATTGATTCATTTATGTATTGATCCTTCCTTTGGGGTTAATAAATTTGGATCCTTCCTTTGTGTATTTGAGGTTAAAAGGAACAATCTTATCTTCCCCTCACATTTCAATAACATTCTAATTTCAAATATATCTCATTCCTACATATGTAAAATCCTTCTATTACATTTTGGTGAACCCGCGATAGACAACTCTTTCTTTTTGGTGTTAGATGCTTTGCCTCTTTTCCTTAGAGACTAGATTTTTCATACATACTAAATTAGTTTTCTTTTATATTCTTTCATTTTAAAATACAAAAAAATCTACATACTCATAAAAATATAAAAATATTTCTTGCATTTCATTCACTATGAGAATATTTAAGATGCTTTGGTGTATGGTTATTTTCCTTATTATTCTTCTATTAGCATCTCTTTATAGTACTTATGATGTTTATGAAAGTATCATCCATTTAATCATTTTTGTTACTCTTCATGCCTCACTTTATCATGCTATTATGAGATTAAATAATACCAATCTTCCCACTTTCAAAATTTTCATCAAGGGTTTGTGTAGTGGACTTATTGCTCTTTTGGATTATGTGAATAATTGGGTAGATGATACCCCATTTACTAATATTCCTAATCCTAATCCTATAATTCCTAATCTAGTTCCTAATCCTCCTAACCCTAATCCTATCATCCCTAATCCAATTCCTAATATCCCTATTTCTATTTCTCCATCTTCTATCCCTAGTTTTTCCTACACTTATGATGGGGCTCAAGCTAAGGTTCATGATGTCGATGTTCAAGAATTATTTTATTTACCTTCCCCTTCTTATATGATCCATGATGATATTAAAGGGAAAAACAAAGAAACCTCTTCTAAACCTATCATTCCACCATACACAAAATTTTCTCATGAACACCATAATCAATCACCTCCTGTAGAATCTTTGCAAGATATGTATATTACCAGATACACTATGGTGGATAAACAAGGCTATAAGGGTTTAGGGCTTGGTGTTAATGAAAATGGAATTAAAAACCTGATTAATTCATCCCCTAAATAAGATATGCATGGTATAGGTTTCCCACCTTCTCAATTCAAGGTGGCTGATCTTAACTATCATCCTCCACTTCATGTTCTTCTTCCAACACCTTCCTTAGATCACCCTGATACTCCTCAAGATGTGGCTAAGAAAGTGTATGTCCAGTTAATAAATTATAAGAAATAAATCTTTAAACCTATGCCAAAAAATGATCTCTCTAAATACAAATGTCCTTTTCATTATAGTAATACACATTTACTTGTTGATTGTGTGCATTTCAAACGATATGTTAGAGAAAGAGTTGCTTTAGGAATTATATCTCATTCCCGTGCAGTATTAAAATTTCTTCATAATTTTGATATAGGGCATTCCCCTCGTTCTTCTATAAATTAGATAATTTTTCTCCTCTTGTCTCTTAATTGGGGGGAAAGAGGTATTTCCTTCCAATCTTCTAAGATCCATTATGCTCTTAGAATGTATTTTTTTTTGAGTTTAATCGGTTATTCTTTCTATATTTTATAATTTTCTATTATAGTACATACTTCCTTCGCTCATAATCATTCATGATATCTTTTCTAGGACATTTTTTTTGTAAAGATATCTCTTTTCTATAACATCTCTTGATATAATTTGGTATATCCCTTGCATCTATCCCTAGGGGGCAAGGTATTTTCCTTCTTCCTCTATCTAAGGATCTACTTTCCTTAGCTTAATGGCATTTGTTTATTCTACAACATTATTTCCTTATAAAGACTTATGTTTTGGCTATGGATACCCTCTTATATGAGAGGTGATTGTCCTAGGTCATCACCTCTTCTTTATTTTTCAAATTATGTTCTTTATAAACTCTTTCCTTTTCTTTGGGTTAGAGTTTGATTCCTTCATTCTGAGATTCCTCTTCCTCTTGATCACAGGGGGCTTGATGATTGAATCTTTGGTCCCTCTTTTCTTTAGAAGATGAAATTTTATCCTAAGCACTCCTCTACGGTGGGGGTCTTGATGATAAAATCTCTTCCTCTTTGAGGATATTTTTTCCATATGTGACATATCCATTTCACAATTATCTATGCTCTTATAGGTAAGGGTCAATACTCTTTGCTAAGGATATAGTGTATATTGTTGTTAAGCTGGATATCTCTTTACCTTGTGAAGTAGGTATCCTCTTTCTCTTCCTTATCCTTCCTAGTGGGTACTCATGATAAGGAGGGGGGAATATATAGGGTCTTTCTTATACTATAGTTTACATTTTACAACATGCTAAATCCTCGGAAGGTAACGCACATAAGTTGCTAAATCCTGAAGAGACACACATTTTTATTTTTATTTTTTGCTAAATCCTCAGAAGGTAACACACATAAGTTGCTAAATCCTAAAGAGATACACATTTTAAAATATGCTAAATCCTTGGAAGGTAACTCACATAAGTTGCTAAATCATGAAAAGACACACATTTTATATTCCATAGTGATACAAGAATGTGGATCTATGGGTATTCCAAAATCCATCAAAAGACACATTACAATTACAAAGCACAGTTCATGGGTGAACCTGTAGGGCTCTCCCTCATTGGTGATTCATGGTAAGGTGGGAATCTTACTAGGCGAGGTAATCACTTTCTCTTTCCTCTATTTCGCTTTCATGCTAGTAGGATTAGATCATGAAGCTATGTTATTTATAGTGTTGCTCTTGTCTTACTTATGTAATTATATATGTTTTTTTATGATTAATTACTCTTTTCTTTCATATCTTTGTGCATGTATGTTGAGTTAGAATCCTTGGCATGGGGCTCATGTCCTTGACTAAGTGATGTTCTACCTCATTGCAATCCACCAGAGTCTTTCTTCTAACTTTACCGTGAGTATGTTCTATTTCCATACTCCCGCTATATTGGGGGCTTAATGTATCATCTTAAAATGGAAGCACTTCCATGTTAAGAAATTTTATCCCTTCTTAGGGGGTTTTTTTGACCATCATCATATTTTCCCCTCATTTCTGCACCCTCTCTTACTTCTGTGCCTATTTAGGACCTTGATTGGGCCTCTCCGGGCACCATCCATCCTATCTGGCACATTTTCTAGGGGTTCTGAATCCCTGGGTCAAGGTCAACCTCAACCTTGACCTAGATCAAGGTCAAACTCAATTTTGAATTAGGTCCCCCTTTCCAGTTTGAAAGTTTTTCGGCTTTCGGGGTTCATTAAAAGTTCATTTCCAGCTTCCAGGTTGGCTGTTTTGGGTTCCAAAGTGACGAATCTTAAATTATAGTTAATATAGGTCCTCTTCTAGGGATATAGGTATAATTGGAATTTAATTCTCCTATGTAGGCCTCTCTATAAGATTGTGCCCTAGATTCATATATAAGGAAGTTTTCTCCTCTCATTCTCTGAGTCATATTAAGTACGAATAATCAACTATCCAAGAAGAAAAAAGTTAAAGCATCCATTGTTCTACATGTTTTCAAGCTTTCAAAGTGTTCAAGTCTTCCTCTCAAGAATTCAAGTTCTCCATTGAAGATCAAGGATTCAAGCATTCAATCCTTTGAAGGGATTTGGTTCAAGCATTCAAGATTCATCATTCAAGCCCTAGATCTATCCATCATGGTGGTGTGATCTTCCTTCAAGATCCTTTGTGCATCCTCAAGATTCATTCATTCTCTCTTCAAGGTTGATTCCAAGCATACATTCATGTAGGTTTATGGTTTCTAATATTGATCTCAAGCTTTCATATTTACATACTTGTTTACATTTGAAATACAATTGCATATCTATTGAATATCATAGCTTCATTATTAGATTTACTTCTACTACTTGCTAGAATTCTTTATTTAAATTATTGATTTCAAGGTTAATTCCTAAATAAAAAACCATTTTTCTTGTAGGATCAGGTTTGGAACAACGAGTTGGAGTGTAGATTTGGATACCCTTTTCAACAAACTATCGGGATCCAGAAAAAAATTGTTTGTCAGAGATTTTAGAGGTCGATTCTACCCTAGGTTGGAATCATAAATTCTAGGTCAATGGTGACATTGACTTGAGGGTCAAAATCAGAAGTATGTCAGATAAGAAAAATATTTATGGGTTTTGTTTGTCTCTGCGTTTCTGTTCCAGATCCGGTTGCAGATTTTCCAGAAACTTAGTGTAGACCCCCAAAAACAACATTCTTCAGATATATAACATTTCAAGGTTAGTAATTTTCTCCTATTCATTTCAATTAAAGTTATTAATCTTTCTAAATCTATCACACATTATTTTCTATAAACGGATCCTAAGGTCTTCCTTTTTTGCTCTCATTTCCAATAGATTGATTCATTTATGTATTGATCCTTCCTTTGGGGTTAATCAATTTGGATCCTTCCTTTGTGTGTTTGAGGTTAAAAGGAACAATCTTATCTTCCCCTCACATTTCAATAAACATTCTAATTTCAAATATATCTCATTCCTACATATGTAAAATCCTTCTATTACAGAGTTCAAATTTGAATTTTCAAAACTCATTAATCCTTCCAAATTAGGAATTTAGGAAATTCCATAATTCAAAAAGGTGAGCAATTAATTAATTGTGGGAGACATAGGAAATGGGGAAATAATTTGATTAAATGATTAGGACACTGTGATAAACTATAAATTATTTATCCCAAGAGGAGAATTAGAGGACCATCGACCGAATTGATAACAATGATGCAAAATTGACTTGGTTTTAATGAGGATTAGGAATGATTCAGATGGTTCTTGAATGGTTTAGGAAATGAAGAGGCATCAATGAGTTTTGAAAATTCACTCGAAACAATGATTGACGATGAAATAAAATCAATGAAATTTGAAAATTCTATTGAAGAAGCCAGATGATGACAAGGCATCATGATCTTTGACAAAGCACTCAAATAATGGTGAGGAGAAAATATCAATAAGGATCGAATGATTTCAAAATGATCTTGTACTAATTAGGAAGAGGTTAGGACTAATTGTGATTTATTTAGGAAGATTTGGTATGATTTAGGGATGTTTAGGATCGACTAGGATCAATTTAGGAAAAATTAGGATTGATTGGGATCGATTAGGAAAATGATCAATTCAGCCAAAATGAGAGAAGTGTCAGTAATTGATGACATGAAAGAATGATACAATATTAGTGAATAGAAGACATGTTAAAAATGGGACACATTAGTGTGAACCATTTTTGGGTGTCTACACTTTTACCCTCTTTGATAAAATGCAATTCTGAGCGTTGTGTCAAAGAAAAATTAAAAAATCATGCCCCAGTGGATTGACATAAATGGAGGTAGGATGCCCCCTCAAAAAATTGGGCACAAATTGATAGGAGGACAATTTTTCAAAAAGAAAAATGATTGCTAGGATTGATGAAATAATTGTTAGTAGAAAGTTAAAATTAGATGGAAGAGAATAATAATTAGTAGTGATGAAACATTACTTTCATAAGTGCATTATTCTCATAAGAGCCTTATTTTGATATGAAAAATGGATGTAGTGCACCTTGACATAGAAATTCAGGATGATAAATGCAATCCCTTTGCCTAAAAATAAATAAGGAATATTTCTATCCATCCTGAAACATATGGCATACATGCCCCAAAAATTAATGAAAAAAACTCCACAAACATAAGACAAAAATAAAAAAAAGGATCATAAACCATCCCAACCACTTCAGTGATATCCCAGAGTAGCATAGGAACACGAACAAAGATAAATCAATAAAAGCCAAGACTCACTGAACCAAGAAAGTCAACAACCATTCTGATCTTGTTGTCAAATTTGATATATTTTTTTGACGACGATGATGATGAGGTTTTAGGAATGAAGTACCCCATCTAAGACATATTACCGTTTGGTTTCGAGTATACCACACCCTGTATTGATAAAGGCAAAAATTGATGAGGTTTATCAATATAATACATTTAATTTGATTAAGCTAACTGGATTGGATAGTTTTTCTATTGATACATGATTTCATTAAGCACAATGTTTGACAAGTCTTCTGATTGCATCTTCTTTGGTGTCTGTCTTGTCGCAAGGGACAATTTATTAGAAAAAATAACAAGCGACTATGTGCATGAAAATGAAATCAAATGAGAGTAATAAAATGACATTTATTACTTTGGATTTTTGATGATTTTTTGCTTTTTGAGATTTTTAAAAATATTCAAGTTTTTGTGCTTTTTTCTTAGGACATTTTATGCTTTTTAGGATTTTTTTGAATTTTTTCAGGACATTATTCAAAATTTTATAGGCTTTTGTAGGATCATTAATATTTACATGAGCAATATTTATTGAATTAACCCCAGTGTCTAGCAAAGAAAGGACATTTTGGAAGGGCAAATGGACTGATAGATGGATGGAGGCCAAAGGTTGCTTATTATGGCATTGAAGTTGTTTGGGTTTCCAAGGACTATCCAAGAAATGAGATAACATGTTTTTGCCATGCTAAGGGATTGGACATGATAATGATAGGGTAATAAAATTATGCACTGAATGACATGCAATACATAATAATGGACATGTCAAGAGGTTTCTTTTAAAAACCGTTTTACATTTTTATGTCCTTATTTTATGTCAAGACCAAGAGAGGGATTTGGATAGGAAACTGATAGGATAATGATAGGATATGAATAGGATAAGAAAGATCAAGAATGGGAAAGGGATATGAATGAAAGGTTAGGATAGGATATGGAGTATGGATCAAAGGTTGTGATAAGATAGGAAATATGGACCAAAGGGGATGAACAATGTAAAGCAAATAGGATGTGTGATGCTTGAAGGGAAATTCCTAGCCTTGTCAAGATCAAAGTTGGGAAAAAAGAAATATGGATGCCAATAGTATAAGGGATATGAGGGACATAGGAATAATGGATGAAATGACAAGGGTAACAAAGGAAAATAATAGGGTTATGATATGATATGAAAACATGGATGAAACCTGTCCCCAATTATGGATTGCAAGGAGTTCATAAAGTACACATGAATCTAGTTTGTGAAGTTTTCATCATGGTACTTACCCAAAGCACTTTTTTTCCAAGTTTTCATGATTGGATGAAATTATTTATCTTTATTTTTTTTTGTTTTACCAAGACGCTTGTTTGCTAGGTTTTCAACAAGACTTTTTTTTTTGAGTTTTTGATATTTTGGAAGATAATGAACTCATGACATGACATGAACAAAGGACTCAAGTGCCTTTCTCTTTGAATAGTTCTCTTTAAAGGTAAAAAATAACATACCATGACTATGATAGTATATTCAAAGATCTTGGTAGGGTGATGAAAAATTGATATGAAAGGATAATTAGATAAGAATGGATAAGGATTATGAAAAGGATTGGATAGGCTGAAGGAAAGGCTGGAAATTAGGTTTTGGATGACGGAGGGAGTGAAATAAGGCTTGATTTTGAATGGACAAAAATGGATGCAAGAACAACATTGGCACACACCTTGAGGGGTGATGGAGCAAGGGAGGAAATTGAGAGTTTAGATTTGATGGGGAATAGATATGAATTTTGGGAAATAAAGACCCAAAATGGATTTGGAAGGTGGAAAATATTTAGATGGAGGGATATCAATTTTGGATGGAAGATTTGATTTTTCTTAAGGACTCTGTGCTTCAATAAGCTTCTTTGGAATCCACATGGCTTTTTACTTTTAATTTTTTTTGTGGGTCCTTGGAGCACATTGCTTGCACAATGGATTTAGGAACCCATTTTTCTTTTGAATTTTTTATTTTTTTTTATCAACAGGCCTTTATGGCCTTTTGGCAAATTCTTTTTCTTTTTGGATCACATTTTTTTTTGTTTTTACATGTCGATTAGACTGGACATTTGGATTGCTTGAATTATGGAATTTACACTTGGCAACCAAATTTCTTAGAGGAGGAATGAGATTCATGGATGGATAGGAATTATATGGAGGACTTTTGGATGGATGTAAGGTTCTCCAAGATGTGTGTCATTGTTGACCTGCATTTGGGAAAGGGTACATGGATTATGATCTAGTGGAGGGAGAAATATATGGAACTAAAATGGATGGAAGGGATGAAGAGGGATGTATATATATTTAAATTTAGATTTTGAAGGGATACAAATGCCTTAAAATTGTGATTTTTTATTAAAACCATGGCCATGAAAATTTTATTTGACATGGAAGGGTCTGTTGTGGCTCCACAACACACACCCCATTTTTTTTGGCCTTTTGGCCATGGGGACCCCCTTTCTTGTCTTTCTATTTTGGCCCCCTATCCTTTTGGATGCTTTCTGGGGGTCCTTTTGAAGAAAAGCTAAGTCTTTTTGGCCTTGCACAGTTTTGGATATTTGGTCTTTTGGGGTATCTCAACCTATGAAATCTTGAAAGCACAAAAGTGTGAAGGTTGAAGCCTATGGCTAATATTTCAGTTGTTTAACCTCTGAAACCCTGAAAGATATGAGGGTCACAACTTTGGCATTTTGGCCACCAAAACACCAAAGTCTGAATGACGTCACCTCATTAATAACGAGGCTATAAAAGAGACGCTGCCCATTTTTTCTAAACTTTTTTTTTAATTTGTTCTTCACCTCCTCAAGCTCTCGCAAATCCTATCTTCAGTGCATGCTTCCTCATTGTTGTGCTCCTCACCCATGATCATATTTATTGTGCTTTTGATACACTTTTTTTTTTCTACCTTCTCTCCCTCCTAGAAGGTTGGTCTCTCTAGCCCACCATTAGGTAAGGGTTTTGTTTTTTCTTTTTTTTGTTTCTTTTTTTTTTTGGTTTCGTTTCTATTTTCTAGTTTTTTCTACCTCCCTTGTTTGTCTTCAATCTTCCTTTCGCAATTATTTCCTAGGGTCCTTATCCCTAGGGCATCGAGTTTGTTTTATTCATCGGGTTTGGTTTTTTTGTTTTTTTTGTTTTTCATTTTTCTTGTGTTGTGTCTATCACAGGACTTCGGTCTTTGAAGACTGAAAGTCATGTCCCTAGTTAGGTTGAGAAAAAGAGAAGATTCTACCAAGTCAAGACCGGCCTTTAGACTTTTGTAGTTGTGGAGTTTCGCATTATGCCCATCACCGAAGGCTGAAACACCAAAGATAGGACCAACCTTCACACCTTCACACTTTTGCACTTTCACGCTCTGAAAAAACCTACACCTTCACAAGTCTGAATCCCCGCTCTTTCAAACTTCATCTTTGCACCTTCACACCTTCAAAATTTTTCACTCTCATGCTCTGAAACACTCTACATATTCGCAAGTACAAACCTCCACTCTTTCCATTTCACCCATGTTCCAAGACTTTGCACTTTTGCACACTGAAATCACTTATCGATCAGACTTGCCGAAGAACATCATTCACCCCATTCAAACCTCCTCTTCATAGTTTCAACCTTTTGTTTAATGGTCTTGTCTTCAATGTTTGAAGGTCCAAGTGGCCAAAAGTACCATAAGATGATTATGGATGATTCTAAGCAGTTTCTCCTGCCCCTTAGAGTTTTAGTTTGAGTTTTGTACTTTCTATGGAGCATTTATTTTTAATAAGGTGCTGATGTTTGCATGTTTTTTTGTAGGAATGTCCAAAAGGATCATCGAATTTCCCATGAAGTACCTATTCAAAGGCTACCACTTGCCTTCAAAGGTTAGAAACCACCATAGTGAGGTTACCAACACCGACATCAAGAATGTCTATTGGAATGCGTTCTTAATAAAGTATGCCAAGCCCAGTGGGAGATCATCTGACTGCACGAACCTAGTACTATAAAGCTTATTAAATGCATCCGCACACCCAGTCTCAATCTTTTCCTCAGACCTGATTATGACCCTGGCACACCATTATGTACCAGATGAAAGAGTAGTAAAAAATAGGGCTGGAGAAATTGTCTTGGACCTACGGCCATATAACATCAAGGATGTCTTCCACCTTCCAAAGGGCATCAACAAATATTATTCTTTCTCAATCAAAAAAGGCCTAGATTGGTTCAAAAATAACACTCAAGAGGCATACAACATAGTGAACCAAGAATACCTAATCCAATCCCTTCCAAAGAACAAGTTGAAAATGATAGATATGAGGAGAGGATACCTGAAATATTATATTCAAGTATCCATCACAATGCTCAGAAAATTGTACATATTACCCCAATTAATTCAGCTTGAACATTGGACGATCTTACTAATCGAGAGGATCAAGGGGAGAAGGGCCAGGTTCAATTTAGCCACCATCCTAAGTGATAACCTAGATGAACAATTAATTTTGGTAAAGAACAACCCCAAGTTCTACATGACATCATACATGGTGTATTTATTAGCAGTTAGGGCACACTACCCCAGATTGGTAAAATAGGGATCCTTTGGGCAGCCCAATGCATGGCCCTTCATAGTGTATCCTCAACTAGTAAGGAAATTAAAGATGGATGAAAACAACCCAGATTACAGGATTGTAAATGATGCATTCATCTTTGCAATCATCCATTTAATTGAGGGTGATTATGCAAAGAGGTTATCAGAAGAGGCAACTGCTAAAACAAGGGCAATAGGGGCCTTCTACATTCAATTTAGAACCTTCACCTATATCAGAGTGGCCGAGTGCACCCTTGCCCCAAAGAAACTCCCCAAATACTTTTCTGACTGGGTGATTATCATAGAGATGACACGACAGCTCACAGATGCCTATGAGCATATTAAACACAAGAATAAGCATTGCTAAGACTTTCCCATTTCAATTGGCCCATACACCCTGCAAGATATGAAAATATGCAAGTCCCTTGTATTTGAATGGGATAAATGTCCATTATAGTCTCTGATAAATGGGGTCAGGCCAAGGTTTGGTCCTATTGGTACCTATAGCCACATCATGGGTAGGCATTACATCCATGAGCCTCACTTGGAAGACCATTGGATGAATTGTGTAGATGATTATGAAGTCAAGGTACAAGATTATTGCAGAATGTCCCTAGTTTTAGCACAACCTATCCTAGAGCTTGACATTCCTCCCAAAGCATGGGAAAAGGAGACAGATGAGGTACTTGACCCTCATGTATAATAAAGATAAGGTTTATACTAGACCTATTCTAAATATTGAGATAGATAAGGATGAGAATGATAACATTCAATCCAAGGCTAGACACGTAGTTATGGCTACTAAGAGTTAGATCAGAAAGCCCTTCCCAATGGATCCCGTACCAATGAAACCATAGTTAAACCCACCACCCAAAGTGGAAAAGGTACAAGGAGAAAGGGTACCAGTGCCTTAGTTCAAGAAGGCCACCCCACAAAAGTCAAGGGTAGTGTATGGGCATGAGCGTCTAGTGGTATATGGCCCCAAACCTAAGCATAAACCACTAAAGACTAGATTTATGGGTGACATAACCTCACCTCTAGAAAAATAACAAGTGACTCAAGGAGAGATCCCTACCACCAGTCAATCTTCGGATATAGAGACAACTCAACTTCCAGGCACCTCAGTCGAGAAAAAGAAAGTATACAAGAGAAATAGATCCTCTACATCTTCGCAGTTAGAAACTCTACTAGAGAAACTAGAAGAGGAAGGAGAAGAAGAGGAGGAGGTACCCTTAAATAGGAGAATAAGGTCAAGGAATTCTATCTCAAAGAAGAAAGGTTTGGTAAAGGAAATTCCCATTTATGGGGAGGAATAATTACAGGAGGAAGAAAGAAACCACCGAGATTCCCTCGGTCCTGATGAATTCCTTATGTCCAACTTATAGGATCTTACAGGATTTGAGGATCAAGGGGTGGATACATTTGATCATTCAACTAGAGTTAAAATAGGGGGACATGTACCACCAATCCCATAGGTTGTTCTAACTCCACCCTTGTCTCAGTTCACTAACCCCACAATGAGAGTGTCACTCAGGGAAATAGATACACGAAAGGGAAGGGATTCATACAAAGAGGTAGAGATACAAGCTAGTCTAGGGTGATCCACTACCTAGAACTCAAAAAAAACCCAGGGAGAGTCGCTCTGAGACCCACAAGTAAATAAGGACATAGAGAAAGGCCCCGATCCTGCAAATAGTCAAGCTGCTACTCCCCCACCTTCATTTCCTACTCCCACACCTCCACCTTCATTTCCTACTCCTACTCCCCCACCATCATCCCATACTCAAGTTCCTACTCCTCTACCTTCATCTCATACTCAAGTTCCCACTCCTCTACGTTCATCTCATACTCAAGATCCCACTCCTCCACCTTCATATCCTACTCCCACTCCCTCGCCTTCATCTCCTACACCTACTCCTCCACCTTCATCCCATACTCAAGTTACCACTCCTCTACCTTCATCTCATACTCAAGATCCCACTCCTCCACCTTCATTCCCAACTCAGGCTAAAATATTATCTTATCTTTCAGGAGATGTGGAGAAAGCCCAGGATGAAACAAGATACAGAGGGGAAGAGAGTACTCCTCCACCGGAGCAAGCACATGAATTCCAAAATGCCCCTTTAGGAGAGAAGGATAGAATATTGGAAGAAAAAATTAGAGAAAAGGGGGAAGGAGAAGGGGAAGATAACTCAGAAGGAAGAGAAGCATTGGAAAGGGAAAAGGATGCTGAAGAGGAGATAGAAGCACAAGAAATAGCAGGGACAACTTCAGTACTACACATTACTCCTTACGATCCCATCACTGCCTTTACTAAACCAACGTAGTTTTCTAAAGAGATACAACCAAGGAAGAGAACCTATTCAGAGGAGGAAGAAGATACAAACATGTCCTTTTTAGGTCAATCCTTCCACCAAGCAGAGTCTAGTGTGCTGGCAAGGACAATGTCCTATGTTAGTCAGGATAATATGGGCTACTGGAAAGTGCAAGTGAACGTTCCTAAAACTGACGCCACCTGGGCAGAGATAAACACATAAGATTAAAATTTTGATGAGGTTGATCTAGGGGAGCCTAAAAGAGAAGGAAGCAAAACATTGGCAGCTCTAGGGCTGAAGCATGTGCTTGGCTTCATGGACACATATGAATAAAAGATAAAATTATTAACTTAGCATAATGATGCATTTAGAAAATTCATTCTTAAAGTGGTGGGTCCCATCGACCCAAGTTGTCCAAAAGCCGCGTTACAGGCTGTATTGGAGAAGAAGGCCACCCCGAAATTGCCAGAAGGAATGACACATTCTTTTTTACAAGTATTCACATATTGGAAGGTAGATTTTGAGCAGTTGGGAGAAATAATAATTAAGGCTATCTTGAGACCTTTCAGGACCATCCTCAAGGAGGCCACCATGCTGGTAGATATGATGGAAGATGAACAAGGATTGAATCTTCAATTAAGCAGATGGCAAGAAGCGCTTAGGGACCTAAAAAATAGTTAAAAAGCAATGCTTCCAAATTCTGGGAAATGTATACAAGGGAGAAAAAATGGATAATTTTGGGACATGGATCAAGAGCATAACAAAGAAAATAAAGGTTTATGAAAGGTGCATAAACAAGGTACACCAAAGGCATAAGGAAGTTATGATGTGGGTAGAACAGATAGAATATTTCTTCACAGGAATAGATATGTAGATATATGAAGATAATGAGAAACAAGTTTTGTCTCTAGTAAAAGACATTAAACAATAGTTCAGAGGGATCCTAGCAGGGGTTAATACCAATGAGGATCTCCATCAACTCTTCATATTCAAGGAAGAGATGTAAAGGATGTTAGAGCATGAAGAAGAGATAAAATTCTTTACTTTCGAGTTGACATCCTCCCGAGAAAGACAAGAGCAACGCCTCACTAATGTGAAAAAGGTGGACTATGGAGAAGTACAATAAATAGTATAGCAGCTTCAAGATACTCTCCTAGACATTTTCCTAGACTAGTGGTCCATTTTGGGGACTTAGTCATTTTTTGCAGAAAGTGATTTGACACTTAGTCATTTCTTGAGCCTCATAATTTTGGCCTTTTGGCCTCTGAAAGTCTGACATTTTGGAGAACTCAAGAGGACTTCATCCACACTTAGCCAATTTTCAAATCTCCATTTTTTGGAGCAAAGATCGGGGTCTGAATTTATGGGTCATTCCAGCATGAAGAATTTTTTGTACAAAGAAAGAGTCTCAGATTAGTTTTCCTATGGACTTAGGTTCATTTAGTTCTAACTAGAAGTTTTCCATAAGTTTCCCACACAAAGAGAAGCCTAGATGAATACTCCATGGTAGAATTCAATGATTAAAGTGAAGAATCTAGTTAAAACTGGTGGAGCTCTAGTTCAATGCTCTCTTCTTCTGAGCGAGTTTTACCCTAATTTTTGGGGCAAATTGAGTGTAAATGGATCAAGGATCCATGAAAACTTATTAGTAGTTAGCTTAGCAGTAGTTTTTCTTCAAGAAGCTCTAGTTTAGATTTATTTCACTATTTTGGAGTAATTTAAACACTATTTTCGGGCTTCAAAGTTTTGTAAATCAAAGCACTATATATCGTATCAGAATAATGTAATCAAGGTTGGATCTTTTATGCAATAAAGATATACAATTGGTGCTTCATTCATAGTGTGATATTGTCTGCTGCCTATGGGAAATTAATAAATTTTTGTCCACTTGTTCAAGTCGATGTTTTGAAAGAGGTTCGCTTGAGAGAATCAGTCATCCCTTTATTCACCTTTGATTTTACTTCTTGCGAGCATTTAGTCTTTTTCTCTTTCTTTCATTTTTTTTTGTTTTTATTTTATTTTTGTCGTAAGATTGTAGTCTTCACAATCCTGCTCGTTTTGAGCTATCTTAGGCATTGTTTGGATTGGTCTAGCTTAAGTTAAAGGTGTTTCAGTATCCTACTAGTGGGGTTTTTCATACAGACTGCACGTCTTTGAAAAATCATTAAAAGGTGCACTTTTTCTAGTCAATTGGATACACTAAGAATTGTTTTTATGTGTAATGTGGATTTAAACCTCTATTTCAAAATTTCACATCATTCTGTGAAGTATTGCTTAAAGATTTTAATGGGAGTGGATTTTTAAATTATATTTGCATATCAAGTCATTAAAACTTAAGTTTACATATAAGAGATTGGATTTGTTCTGCAGTTGGTGGAATTTTTATTAGCATCGATATATTCAATCTGAATATATGTATTGTAATTAATTTTATTCTTAGTTAGCAAGATAAAAGTGGGCTTTTTGAATAGGATTGCATTTATCTTTAAGTTATTTAGTTATTCTTTCTAACTTAAGAAAATGGTGGGGTTTTTTTTAAAAATGCATATATAAATGCATGTATTTTATTCAGTTAAAACTCATTCTCTTCTTTCTAAACCTCTCTCCTTACCTTTTATGCTGAATGGTGGCGATTTACATCTTCTTTGTATATGTTTCTCCTCGCTAAAAATGTGTTTCTTTCTCTTAAGTGACAAGGCGCCATTTTTTACTTCAATTGCATATCATTTGGTATGTTAAAGCTTATGCCAAAGTCTTTGAAAAACATGTTTTAATTGTTTAAGTCATGTGGCATCATTTTTTTTAGTCGTTTGCATGTCATTTGGCATCATTTTTTTTAGTCGTTTGCATGTCATTTGGCATATAGAAACAAATGCAAAAGTCTTTTAAAATCCCGTGGCTTGACATTAAGCCAGAAGGCGTCATTTTTTGAAGACAATGCATACATTTAAAACACATTTTTTTAAAAGTTAGAGGGCGAATTTTTCTGTTAAGACTACATAAGTTTCTTCCAAAAGACCCATGTTTTCATCCCAATGCAAAGGGCACCGTTTTTAGGTTAAGATACATATAATTTCATATGTTAAAACATATGCCCATGTTCTTTTAAAGCCCGTGGCTTCATAACAATGGAGGGCGTCGTTTTTTACTTTGTTTGCATACCATTTGGTATATTAAACGATATGCAAAGAGTTTTGAAATTCCCGTGGTATGTTGGTGCTGGGCTTCGATCTTTATTGAGAGTGCATATGTTAAAGCATATGAAATTGTTTATCTAAAACCCCTCTTCATCTCTTGGGGAATCATTTTTGGTTGAAGATGCAAGACGTTACCGGTATGAGAAGCAACATTTTATCCATGGAGTCATGACAGATTTTTATGTTCATATTTCATAAAACATTTAGTTTGGAATCCACAAGAAGTTGCGTTTTGGAGGAAGAAGTCCACCTAGGGCATAGAAAGATTAAAAAATAGTTTTCTTATGCATATAATCTACCATTAATCTCTGCATTTTTGCCACTAATCTTGGTGGATTTAGGTAAGTTTCACAAAAAAACATTTTTCATTCATTCTTTTAAATTTGAAATGTAAATGTATTTATGGAAGAAGAGTTTGTTTTGAATAGGACATGTTTTGTTGAAATCTTCCAGTTTTTTTTATGATTTTAAGCAATTTAAAAATGTATTGAGGACATTTGGAATTATTCTCTCATGACTCATGAGTTGTATTCAATTTTCATGAGGAATATTTCAAATTGATTGCCCATATATCTCTTCTTTTATCTTCTCAAGCTAAATTCGAAATTCTTTTTTCCATTTCAGGAATTTTATAAATTTTGTAAAGAGAAGATTGTTTTTTTTTTCTTTTGCACTCAAAGAAAAGGTATGGTTTCTCCATTCTTTTTCTTTGTTGCATATGTACATTCGATTTTGTTTTTGTATTGTATATGCTTGTTTCTCATTTATATTTCTCTTTCTCTCTTCTTCTAAGTTGCATATGAGAATGTCATTTATTCTCACATGCAGTCAAGATTAAAAACCTTGTTCTTGATGGTGACTTTCCTAGAGTGCATGAAAATATGCTAAGTGCTACCCCATATGAAAGATGTTCCAAAAAACCCACCTTTTCATATTCCCATTTTGAAAATACAAGCATGAAACTCCCATTATGCAGAGTTGCACAAAAAGCCCTCTTTTTGACCTCATATGGAATTTCTCACAAAACGTTCACCATGCACAAGAGTGAAAATATTTTTCTCATCTATTTAGACTTAAAGTATAAAATGTCTAGATGCTTGTGGAAACCCCACTTTTTCATATTTCTCCTCTTCATAAAGGTCTTTTCTCTTTCTCCAACTCTTTTTAAGATGGATTTTTCTACTCTTAATGATGAGGTGCTTGTTTTTTGAAATTTCCATGTCATAGTTGCTGTTGTAGCAAATCTTGTCATGTGAGAAGGATCTGCATCCCCAAAAGGAAAGGGTAAGAAAAAGATGAAGTACCAATATGACAGATATCATAACTCAATTTCTCCATCTCAGATCATTTCATACATGGAGGAGATCTGAGATACCGAGATAGGTCATCTTGACATGGAGGAATTCCTGGGAAGAGTAAACACGTCCACAAAAGATGAGATGATCAGTATTCGGGAGAGCTACATACACCATGTTTCCAATTTTTTGTCTGTGACTCTAGAACCTGAATTCATCATAGCTTGTGCTAAGAACTTTGATCTTGTTTCCAGAATAATCAAGGATCAAGATGGGAAAGTGGTAATTAGCCTTGATCCAGATACCAATGATTGAGTTTTCAGGGTTCCTCCAGCTCCCGTGGTGATGAATTTGATAGTAGAGAAAGATCTAAAGAGTTGGAAAAATGGAAAGGAAGCATGCATGAAATACATTAATGAGAATTGGTTGATTTCCAAAAGACCAAACATAGAAAGATGGCTGAAAGGAATGCACAGGTCTGAGTTCAAAGAAGAGATCCATGATCTCATAGCCCTGTAAAGCAGAATCAAAAGATTAAAAGAGTCAAATATTTTTGAACCTTGGATGTATAAGTACTTTTCCTTGATCATCAAATCAAGACAAAGAATTTTCTGGGGTGAGCTCATAAGTGATACTATCTATGAGCAGTTGGCACAAGTGCCAAACACCTGCACCTTCTACATGAACTCATACTTGGTTTACATTGCTACTGCCCTAGGGTATTTTTCAGGGCTTTCTACTAAAAGAGATAGGTCTCACATGCCTATTTGGGAATACTTTGATCAGCTTGCCCTGAGATCAAGGTGTATTCATTACCAAAAAGTCTAAGATGCCTTCTTTGGGAATTATAGGTGCCTTTTTGATAAGGAACTCCCAAACAAGTGAGTTTTTGATGAGGCTTGGAATAAGGTGAGTGAATAAAGATGTTTCTTCCTTCAATTCCCAAGCATCACCTACTTAAGGGTGGGATATTTTAGATAAGAGCCATACACCTTGCCCAGGCACCTGACATACATGATCATTCTAATGGAACTAGATAGACAACTCATGGTTGTGCAGGCATATCATTCTACCTTGCATAGATTGGGAGTTGGCATCTCTTCACATAATCCTTTGAGGATGGGTGGATACTCACTAGATATAGTGCAAAAGGCTAAGTGTATGGAGTTCAAACTCCAAGAAATCAATGTGAAGAAATTGATGGCTAGGAGTTCTTTTGATTGGAGGGGCATGAACGATAAGATTAGAAGGAATTTTATCCACATCTATCACATTGAAGACATATGGATTGATCTCTGCACTGAGATAGATATTGTTAGGATGGATTACTGTCATCTTACAATAAAATAGATTGTGGACTTCAACCTTGCCCAAATTCCTAATGGTGTTGAAGATGATGATGATATTCTGGATCCGGAGTATAAGAAGCATCGCATCAAGATTTTTCTTGTTTTATCTCCATGCTAGTCAATAAAGGAAAGTATATCCATTTGGGATAAATTTCAGAGCATTCTAGCCAATATTAACATTTGGCTGAAGAGAAGAGGCTTGAAAAGTACCAAAATCAAGCCTGGAAGGGACTTCAATCTTGTTGGTCCGATGGGTTTGAAATCAGAGATTTGAGGTAAGGGTAAAGGAGAAACCTCTACATCAGAACTCAGGAGTATTAAGAAACTAGCTATTAAGGGAGGAAAACTTATGGTTAAGGCTCCTACACCCATTGCAAAATCCAAAGAAAAGGGTTCTGAGATGATCCAACTTTTGGAAGGTGAAGAAGAGTTGTAGGATCCAGTTTCTCTTGGGGTACCACACACATAGAAGGTGAATGAAATCTAAGGCATGCATGAATCAACACCAGAATCAGAGGAAGCTCCTATGTTACCACTTGAAACTGATGTTGATTCCTTTATAATGCATTTTCTTCCAATACATTCAACTAATGTTGTACTAGCTACACCCATCTCTTTTGCCGCTCCAGCAAAAAAATGAAGAATTATCACGCATCTTTGATGAGTTTTGTGAGGATTTTACTAAGTTGGATACACTTTTGGCAGACAAAAATCTAACATCTGTACAGATTGAATTGTTCATGGAGAAGGAGGTTCAATAAAATTCAACAACAATAATAGTACAAGTAGAGGTACCCATCACAAATGCCCCTACTACTTCTCAAACAGAGTCGATGACTACCATGGTGACAACCAATGGTATTTCTTCTTCTTTCATCTTACCTCCATGGTTAGGTGTTGTCACACAGAAAAGGAAGAAGTTGGAAGTGCCTCTAGAGGAATTTTATCTTACACCAAAGAAAAAATCCTGAGCTCTAAAAAATAAAAAAATAAAAGTGGTCTCGAAGGTTATTATTGATGAGCAATTCCCACAAATCTTGCTAATGCTCAGACTCTGGCAACAGAGATTGAAGATGATCTTATCATGGCTGGTAATCTTTGAAAAGATAGATCAAAAGGAAAGTCTTCCAATGGAAACTCCTACAATGATGCTTCTACTTTAGGTAGCACAGATCCGATGGTTAAAAAGTTAGCAAATAAATTGCTTGCACTCAAAAAATAGATTTCTCAAGGATCATTTGTTGCTCCATACAAGGATATTCCATGAATAATGTTTCCCAATGCTACCAACATTTATACAACATAGAATCGAGCAAAGCTTCCTCTTCCTCCGGAGAGGCTTTGTCTTGAAGCCCCGCCAGGCAGGTCTGCCATGGGGTATTATGAAAATAATCAAGCTAGTATCGCGCCAAATGATTATCAAATGGAGGAAAATGTTGCCCCTTATGATGAAAATCATGAAGCATTTGGCGAATCTAGCATTGGGTGCATGCATTATAATGATACAGACCAGGAGGAAGATTTCTCTCAAGCCTATGCGGTTATGATGTGATCACAAATGAAGTTGCCACGTTAAAAAGAGGAAGAAGACAAGGCAAAAAAAGATACACAAGTACTTGTTGCTATTGCAAGAAGAGGAACTCCTCTACCTACTTTTCCTCAGAATAAACAAGTAATTACTCCTCCACAGTCAGTTTCTACTAATATACCAAAACCTAGTATGTCTAATCCTAAAACCCAGACAAACATTTCTCATTCATCCTTGGAAAGCTCTTTCCAAGACTTTAATATCTTAGACCATGCCAAGAAGACTAAGATCTAGATGTCTGAGGTAGAATACCTTCAATCGTATCCAGATAAGCTAGAAAGGCTTAATAATTTTGTCAAAGAATCTCAACCTGCACAATCTTTTATTGCTGCCCTAGATTCAAAGAATCTTCCCAATAACTTAGTAAATATTTCTTCATCTATTCTTGGGAAGATTGAACCATTTTATATCTCCTTGTTGATCAATGGTTTCAAATTGAGTAACTGCATTATTGATTCTGGAGCTTTGGATAATGTTATGCTGACCAAGGTTGCTAATACTCTAGGGGTGACTTTGACAAAGACTTTTGGTAACTGTTATTCCATGGAGAATAAACAAGTACCATTGAAAAGACTGTTGGAAAGTGACAATGCAAGCAACTATTATTTTTTCATTGATGTCAAACCTTAATTGGTGAGACTATTGTTATCTATTTGAGTACCATATCTATTGTTGATGAAGAATATTTAACAAGAAGACCAAGTGAATGGTTGAGTTAAGGCAACTAAAAGGGTGTTTGATCAGTTGGCACTCTGGCAAAGTAATTTATTGTTTATCTTTCAAAGATATTTTTTTTGGCTATTCTATGCCGAGCAAGTTTGGCTTGTGCCGAGAAAAGTTGCTTGTGATGAGAAAAAGTTGTTCAATGTCGAGCACCATTGAAATTGCCGAGTGAAAATAGTGATGTTGTCTGACTTACAGTAATTAGATTAATGATGAGAATTGAGATCTCTGGCCGACTTAGTTAATTTTATTGGGATATGTAATGTTAATTAAAGATTGATCCACATCATTAAATGTATGGGTAACCGTAATTAATGCATGGTTTCAAGATTTAATTAGAGACTACTTTGGATAAGTAAATGTAATGCAAAGATGGAATGATCCATTGGATCTGACCTAATCTAAGATCTATGATCTTGTTTAAGCGGCAAAATATTTATGTGACCTAGACAGAGAGGTATATGATAACCTCAAGGGGTTATTCACTGTGTGTGGAAGAGTGTATGTGTATGCAAGGGGTTTGCATAGTTGATTTACTATTTGGCATGATCTAGCAGAGAAGGAAAAAGGCAGAAGCAGAAATTTGCATATATGATTGCTTGACGGATTTCCAAGCAGATCAGAAGGTTGAATTGACAATGCAGGCTATTAAATAAGTTAACATCAGAGCTGTAATTGGATTTGAATTGCAAAGTAAGTTGTATGTATCAGATCACAACTATTGATTACTTTCTTACCATTGTATCAGCTAAGTCCTTTAACAAGGTTGAATTAATAGTCATTTGTATAAATCCTCTAAGAAGGTGACATTTAGGTGGAATGTTCTAAGTCCTCTAACAAGGCCACTCCTGACAGGGTGATTAAATCCTTTAACCAGGTCACACCTAGTAGTGTGTTATTGTAACCTTTAACAGGGTTGGCTCCTCATAGGGCATCACTTTAGAAGAGTGAAAACTTGGTAGCATGTTACTGGTGGTTTTTCCCATATTGGGTTTCCAAGTTAAATATTTGTGTCAACTTGTGTGAATGCTTATGGTTTTCTTTACTATTATGTTTCTACAAGCTAATTTCAATTGACAGTAATCTGTATGAATAAGTTGCTGACTTATGCTACTGCTGCCGAGTAGATCTAAAGATCAGAAATTTTTATTTGCTACATCTAGACTTAAGGATAATTGATTCACCCCTCCCCTCTTAGTTATTCTAAATTCATTCTAACAATTGGTATCAGAGCTTTGGTCTCTTGAAAACAGTTTGAAGGTACTTGGAGCGAAAAGATCAAGATGTATAAGAAGGAGGTTCCTAAGCTGAACAAAGATAACTTCCCTGCATGGTAGAGTTTGTTGAAACTACATTTGGCTAGTATTGGAGATGATGCTAAGCGACTTATTGAACATGCCTATATACCACCTACTACTCCTCTCATAGTTGCACAACTAAAAGAAAAGAAAGAGCACAATCAAGCAATGTTGGAGATCGCCTCCTCATTGAGCTATTCAGAGTTTGATGATATAAAGAGCTCCACAAATGCAAATCAGATGTGGGACAAACTTGCAACTGTCTATGGTGGAGACACAAATGTGCTGAGAGCTAAATCAGAAAGTCTAAGAGGTAAGTTTGATGAGATGAAAATGCAAGAAGGTGAAAATGTTATTCAGTACT
>MU224358.1:1546378-1597506 GCA_018584345.1 Thuja plicata
GGTGGAGTTTACTGATGGCTTCTCCAGTTTCTTTTAATCTCAACCATTCATCTCCCTATCTCTGGGATTGATCTCAACCGTTCATATCATCACCAATTCCTATATAATAAACCCTTCATAACCATTTGAAGGATCCATGATTTCAATCTCTTGTGCGCCATTACTATGTTAGTTTGGTTCTAGCATTCAAGCCATCTTGCGATCACACACTTGTTTCAATTAGCAAATTCTCGACACTTCTCAAGTCACAGACGCTGCCCACACCAATACTAAGCATCAAGAACAACGTTTCAGAAGGAGTAGAGAGAGGCAATAGAAGCTTCAAGTGCTTCGGGGTTTGCATATTTTTGTTTTCCTTTCTTGTGCTTGTACATTTTATTGGTTACGTTTCAAGTTATTCATTTTAGTAGTTCTTGTGTACTTGATTTGTATCATTTGTGAGACCTTTGCTACTAACCCTTGCCTTTGGAAAGCTTGGGAACCACGGATCACGAAGAAGGAGGCATACATTTTGGTGAACCTAACATGAAATAAATAGCCCAATTATCTCTTGCAAACAACAAACAGAATTGATAAACCACAACCGTATGACCGTAAATCTAAAAATCTATATTTTTCTCAATATTTGTGTTATTTCGCAATTGTTGGTATTTTGCTGCAATCAATGAAATTGTGCCGCAATTGACTGGTTTAATACCGCAATCGATTGTAGGTTTCCACATTTCTTTTCTATCATTTTCTGGGCCTCTGTCTTTTCTATAGTTCGTCGTAATTGATTCACTGGTGCCGCAATTAGAATAATTCTACCACAATTGATAGAGACAGGCCACAATTGACCGATCTAGACCATAATTGATTGTGCATTACCACAACTAAAAATTATTTGCCGCAATTGCTAATTTTAGGCTGCAATCACCTGTTATTTACCGCAATTGCCTGTGCATCGCTTGCAAGATTTCTCATCGGGGCCAAAATTCTTCATCTTGCTATCTGAAAATCTGATAAGTTCTTTATTTTTCTGCAGGACAATGAATTCCCACGAACAGGAAGGGTAAGTTTTTGGTAAGTGTCATTCATTGTTTCAAAGTTACGTATACTCTCATTTTGGCAAAAAAAAATCCTTTTTGATACTAACCTATTTAAACAAAGAAAAATAAAAGGAATTCACTTGTCAATTTGGGTTTAAAAAGAACAGTGTTTGTCCAAACATCTCACATTTCACACTTCAAATTTGGGCTTAAAATTGACGTGGGGACTAAAATTGAGCAAAGACAAAAAATCTCTCAAATTGGTACACTAAAATTGAACAAGCAATCAACACCTACTTTTGGGCTTAAAATTGAACATTGGTGCTTGTATGGTGGTGTAGCTTAGTTCACATTTCAAATTTTCAGAGCTTAATCAATTTACCTTGTGTCTTGAGTTTTGGGTGCACTTGCACAAACTGTTAGATTACAAACCTTTATACTTTTTAGAAAGGCCTGTCTGGGGAATGCGCTTCTTCCTTAGAGAATGACCTTGAACAGGTAATCCTTTCGATCGGTATATAAACAAGGCACGAACCAAAGTTCCATCTTATCTAGCCAAGCTCAGGCGAGGTGTGTTGGCAATAGTCTGGAATGGGTGAATATCCCTAAGGAGCCAGCGTGATCAACTAGGCTCTTAAGTGAGTCACAGACATACAAACTAATTAGAGAGACACAATGGACCCTTACTACAACCTTGATTAATTATAGGCCAAACCCATTTTACCTCCAAATAGGTACCTTATTATAGTGCAAGGGGTTGCAGAATTGCCCCCAAGATCCCCAACATATGTTTCCCATGGTATTTGTGTAGTGAAAGAGATCTTCACTCCACGGAAACAATACCTGGAAACGGAAAAAACACGGGCACCTACATCATGGACCTTCGTGTCCTAGTAGCGTGACATTTGCTGTGTGAGCTAATGGACATTCAAACATTGGGCCTATAACATTGTATTCTGAAGCCATTGACCTAGATTAAATCTGACCGTTCATTGTTGAGACCTCGTAATAACCTTGCAACTTGAAGAAGTTGTAGAACATACACATTTGCAGTCTTCATTCTTCAAGACATAGTGCCTTTCATGCTTGTTTCTTTGATCAGTTTCAAAAAATGCAAAAAAAATCATCCAAACAGTCAAAATGAGTCAAACGTTAAAATCTAGGGTTGTCAACGTCAAATATCTTGCAAATTAGAAGCATTGTTCCAAAAAATTTCAAAATTGTCAAGCAGTGATACTTATCCTCTAGTCTTTTTTAGACTATTCCTCATTTACTGCAATTGCCTGCATTGTGCCACAATTGAAGGAAGTCTACCACAATTAACTTGTTTATTGCCACAATCTTCATGTTTATTACCACAGTCGATGATAAACTACCGCAATCAACCGTTTACTTTACTGCAATCAGTGAAGTTGTACCACAATTGACCAGAGATACTTTATTCCTGTTTTGACCTAAAAATCTTGAAAGAACTCTTTAATTGGTGTCCAAAACTAGTGTATATCCTAGGAAAATGCAAAGAACATTGTGTGAATCTCTAAACATTAAAGATCATCCCTTCTCTGTAAAGCACGATTATTGTCAAAAACATTGTTAGTTCAAAAGCTCAGACTCGAAATACCTTGATCTCATCATATCAAACATCATCATCTTTATCAAAGTGACTTTGTCCAAGGAAAAGACTGGCAAATTTTATCTTTTTATCATCACCACTTTGAGATCAAGCTATATCAAAATCCATCCTTAGAATTACGCTTGTCCAAAACATAACTCAGACTTCCTTAGAAAGGATTTTCTTCCTTGTTTTCTTTATATCACTTGTTTTAGTTACAAAACCTGGACCACACTATGTCTCAAACACCTCATGAAGGGCCTTACACAAGGTCTAAGGCTAGAACACAACCCGATGAGTCATATATCAATAGATTTCCTGCTTGGGAAACAGAGCAAGAGAACGATCCTTTCGTGAATACTAGTTCTGCTCTATTCATTGAGCAACCCTATGGGGCAGCTTTTTTCAAGATATCACAAAAGCAGAGCTTGAAGATGTGGAGCAAGATGCTTAATCCAAAAAATTAGTTGATGTTGTTGTAGAGAGGAACCCTAAATGTTACTTATCCATGCTAATAAAAAAGGGAGTCAAACTCCCCGCTGGATTCAGTGTATCAACCATATGGCCCGAAAACCCTCTCACAAGTCAAAACACTACTCAGCCTCCTCAGATACTACTTGTTGTGTCTCAAATCTTTCCACCATTGGTTTTACTCACATCAACACAAACTATACCCAATCAAACCAATGACCCGACCCAGGCCAGCACATCTTCCACTCAAAGCATGACAGGCTTGCAACTAAGTGCACCCATGGTCACTAGTATGCCTCCACCTTTGGTCTCATGGCTAGGACAATCAAGCTCTCATGATATGCCTTCCATCCCACCAAACACCAACTGTTCTGAAACTATGTCACTGGTACAGTCAATTCATACTAGTCTTGGGATCAACACCTCTTTCCCACAGGGATCCATCTTTGCAAGTATGACTTGCAGTCAATTCCCACCAAAGGCTATATCTTTGCCCATTCTAACATCAATCCAACCTCTGCAACAACAACCCCAGCTTCAGTTGCCTCAATTCCAAACCCCGCAACAGCAACCCCAGCTTCAGTTGCCTCAATTCTAACCCCCGCAACAGAAATCCTAGCTTCATTTGCCTTAATTCCAAACCCCGCAACAAAAACCCCAGCTTCAGTTGCCTCAAATCCAACCTCAACAGTAGCAATATCAACCCCAATTTCAAACACAATAGAAAATGCATCAAAACCCACCATGGGCTACTCATGTGCCCCCATTTCCAAATCACTCAGTGGGAAACCAATATCAAGTCCCCATGATGAAATCCTATGTTCCTACTCAAGGGACATAGAGGCACAGCCTCATACCCACTACAGCATAGAGGAACGTCCTCACACATCAACCTCAATATCAAATGGACATGTTAATGCAACAAGTGCAAACCCTTCAAACCCAAATGATGGATATGCAAAATCAGGGGCAAACTAAATCCTACACTGCAGAGGATTTATACCCATACCCCTTTGACCATTCTCTCCACATGTCTCCGTTCCCAAATCACTTCTTGGTACCAAAATTTGACAAATATAGGGGCAGTACCAACCCTATTGAACACATCTGAGAGTTTTTTGCTAGTTGCATCGAATTCTCTCATGATGAGACATATTTAATGTGACTGTTCCCACAAAGCTTGGCCAGACCAGCAATGGAATGGTTCTCACATTTACCTCATGGCATTCAATCTTGAGGTGAACTAGCTAAAAAGTTCATAGCTCACTTCCATCATAACATTGAGCGCAAGTTCAACATCAAGGACCTTTGTGATATCAAATAGAAGGATGAAGATTCTTTTGTGAAGTTCCTACAGAGATGGAGGAATCCAAAAAACTACATAACATATGATGTGCCTGAACAAGACTTGATAGTCATGTTTGTTGACAATCTAATTCCAGACATGTCATTCACAACAGAGTTAGAGTTAGCTCTGAACTTCACACAAATCATCAAATGAGGAGTTCATTATGAGCATAACTTAGTCAAATGAGGAATCCTTGTAGATCCCACACAAATTAATACAAACAAAAGTGCAACGGACAAAGCTAAGTGGTGGAAAGAAAACAAAAATGTCACTAGCGATGGTGTCATTGATGTGAAGATAGTCAAATATGTGCAACCCAAGGTGTCATTGCAAGGCACACCTATGGCCAACCAAAAACCCACAAGGCCAACTCAACAAGCATACACCCAAAACCAACCTCCTCCTGTACAAGTGGCCACTGTGTCAAACAGTCAACAACAGAATCAACGTAGACCAGGGTTTTAATTCTAGCAACAAGATTTCACACCATTGGGTGAGCCGATAGAATCAGCTTTATGCAAGTTGATCCAATCAAACACTATCACTCTCCCATAAAGTAGGGACTTTGAATAGGATGAAAACAAACCAAGGTGGTATAATGACAAAGATTTTTGCAATTTTAATCGGGTGAAAGGTCACAAAATGTCTAACTGTTACCGATTGAAACACGCTATCCAAGATCTGATTGACACAGGGGTCATCGATGTGATGAATACTCAAACCAAAGACACAACTGAGCACACTATCTTCAACGATACCTTTCATGATCACAAAAAGGGAAATGCCTCCGGGTCTGGTGGACAAGCAAAACAAGTCAACTATACATATGCCAACAGTGATAATGTTATCAACTGCCTCAATCCTTCAAATAGCCATGTGGCTACGATCACTATCAAAAACCAAGGTAACAAATGTGCTATAACAATGCATCGTGCCAGAGTCATCTTTCAAGGATTACCATCCTCACCTACTATATCCGTCAATCCTAAAGCAAACTTAGATCCACAACCTAGTATAGTGGATCAACTAAAGAACACACCTGCCTAGATCTCTATGTTTGACCTATTACGCATATCTCCACAACATAAAATAGCACTTGACCAAGCCCTTCAGAACACAACTGTCCCAAGAGATATAAAACTTGAAAGCTTCCAAATGATGGTTAACTATATAGCTTCTAATAAACATGCCACATTCATGGACCGTGATGTGCCGCCACATAAACCCCTACATAATGATCCCTTGCACTTACTTGTCTAGGTCTACAAAAGCGCTATACGTAAGGTCCTTGTTGATGGTGGAACCGGGTTAAACATCTGTACTCTAAAGTTAATCAAGCAACTAGGCTATTCAGAATCAAGCATTGATGTCACAAGGAGGATAAATATCAGAGCTTATGATGAAGAGGAAAGGTCATCTAAAGGTATTATCATTCTACCTGTCTGAATCGGTCCAGTGGTAAAAAACACTCCTTTCCAAATCCTAGACCTTGAGTTGGGATACAATAGGCTACTAGGGAGACCCTGGATACATGAAATGCAAGTTGTACCTTTGATGTACCATCAATGCATCAAGCTCCCACACCAGGGAGAGGAAATCATCATAGAGGGAGACCCCAATCCTTTCCAATATTGTAATGTTGTCCAAATCAACACTGATAACCAGGTACCCTCAAACCAAGATGCGAGCATTCCATCCTCTTCAGATTCAACTCCCAAGAATGTCACATGGCAATAGGAAAGCTAGCCATTAACCAAAATGCAAGTGTTCCCTCCTCTTCAGATTCAAATCTTCAGGATGTCACACGAAAAGCAGGCAAAATATCCATCACCGACAAAGGTTGTGGTGAGTATAGGTATGAAGAGACTTTCACCATCACACACATGCCTTAGAGCCCAAGAACTTATGGCATGCCAAACCTACTATTACGACAGAAACTCCCCAGCCTATTCTATTCAGATGTCAGCCCACAACCTTTGTTAGATGGGGAGACATAGCGGAAGAAAAACCATTTGAACAAGATATCAGTACATGGTTATACCAAGACCCACAAGAGACCATTCGACAAACCCTACCCTTGTCAAACTATGGTAATGGTTATACAATGTTACAAAGATTCAGTTATGATGGTACAACCGAGCTGGGGGCAAGACAACAAGGCATACTGGAATTATCTCTCCCGCCGACCCAGAGAAACATGAGAGGGTTGGGCTATGGGCAACAAACAACCAGTCCTGTGATCCAAGACATTCAAGTTCATCAGGAAAAAATAGCAGAGATGCACTAGGGGCACAACATAGAACATGTCTTGATAAGCAACATATTAGCATAGTTGTTTCCCACTGAAGAGGGAACCACACAAACCTAGTTAGCCCTCCACATAGCAATCGACGATAACCGAGGAAGTGAGACATCTGATGAGCATTCTATCAAGACTGACTCCCATGAGTATGAGTGGAGATCCCTTCACGATTCTGAACTGTTGATCCCAGATTATTCCCCTAGGTCAGACACTATCATAAACCTAGAAGACTTATTTGACCAACTAACCATTACCGAACAACCTTGCATAGATAAGCATGTCATTTATCAAACCTTAAGTGGTGCGTCTACATCACAATCTAGTTTTGTGGGAACCATAACTGTAGTCCCCTTCAATCAAATAGAGTCAAACAACCATGAAAGTATTTGTCTTGTACACCTAGAGCTAATAGAGTGGGATCAACAAGGACCCCCTGATTTAGATGTATTTGAGAATGATGAGGCTATTGCTGATTTCATGGGACTTAGGGAAGGCATTCCATCAGGAGACCACAAGGAAGCTTTCTCAATGGATCTTGACAGAGCGGCATATTTCAGGGAGGCAGCTCCTCTTTCCAGTCCACAAAAGAAAAAAGAGCAAAAGAATGATAAAAAGCTAAAACAAGACGTATCTTCTAGCGAAAACCTCACTGAGGTGCTAGAAGATGGAAAGAAGGAACTCCTCCCCTTAACAAAGGAGAAATCAACATTACTAGTAGAAGAAATAGAGGAAGTCAATTTGGGAGATGAAAAGAACCCAAAGAACACATACTTGGCAAAATCACTCACCCCCAAGGAGAGAGAACAGTTCATCAGTTTATTCAAAGCAAGGATGATCAATTTTGCATGGTCCTACTCAGATATGCTAGGGTTAGATCCAAAGCTAGTACTACACCATCTCTCATTGCTACCCAATGCCAAACCTATCAAACAGAAGCTGAGAACAATGCATCCCCATGTTGCATTGCTAGTCAAAGCAGAATTGAAGAAGCTCTTGGATGCTAAGTTCATAAGACCTATACCATACGCAGACTGGATATCTAACTTGGTACCAGTTACAAAGCACAGTAGCCAGATATAGATTTGCACAGACTTTAGGGATCTCAACATAGCTTGTCCCAAAGATGACTTTCCTTTACCCAACATCGATATGATAGTAGATCTAACTGTTGGACATCAAATGCTATCACTCATGGATGAATTTTCAGGGTATAATCAGATCAGGATCCCACCAGAGGACAAACACAAAATAACTTTCACATGTCCTTGGGGGACATATTGTTGGAATGTCATGCCGTTTGGTTTAAAGAATGCCGGAGCAACATATCAAAGGGCTATGACAACAATATTTCATGATCTCATCCACAAAATGATGGAAGACTATGTGGACGACATACTAGCCAAGTCAATGCTTTGCAAGGATCATCTACAAGTATTGGGACCAATCTTTGATAGAATGTAGGAATTCAAGGTCCATCTAAACCCAAAGAAATGTGCATTCGGTGTCACAATAGGAAAGCTATTGGGTTTCATAGTGTCACATAGAGGAATCAAAGTTGATCCAGTGAAGGTCAAAGAAATATTGGACATGCCTCCACCATCAAACCTGAGGAAACTAAGAGGGTTACAAGGAAGGCTCCAATCAATCAGGCACTTCATAGCTCAGCTAGCAGACAAGTGCAATCCATTCCAACATCTATTGCACAAGGACATCAAATTCATATGGACAGAGAAATGCGAACAAGTATTCCAAATATTCAAGGACTACCTCCTCAAGTCTCCTCTATTGTTTCCACTAGTCCAAGGTAGACCATTGCTTCTGTATATCTTAGCGATGGAGTCAGCATTAGGTGTACTCTTGGCACAACATGATGACGTAGGTAAAGAGAGGGCCATCTACTATCTAAGAAGAACATTGGTTGGATATGAGCTCAACTATACGCCAATCAAGAATTCATGCCTTGCAGTTGTCTTCGCTTCCTAGAAACTAAGACATTATATGTTAAGTCACCAAACAAAGTTGATCGCACATATTGATCCTTTAAAGTACCTCCTAAGCAAAGCAGTGCTCACTGGATGACTGGCGAAGTGGGTAATGATCTTGAGTGAGTTTGACATTGAGTACGTAGATAGAAAGGCCATCAAAGGGCAAGTGATCGCGGATCAACTAGAAGAGGCACCCATTCAGGACCATCAACCTATTATTTTTGACTTTCCTGACGAATCTATTATGACACTACAACCAGCGATTGAGGTATGGAAAATATATTTTGATGGGTCATGAAAAAACCATGGTGTGGGGGCAGGGATAGTGCTTATCACTCTAGATCATGATACAATTCCAAAGTCTTTCAGACTCAACTTTCCATGCACTAACAACATAGTAGAATATGAAGCACTGGTCATCGGTCTAAAGATAGCAATTCAATAGAGAATCAAGAACCTAAAGGTCTTTGGAGACTTGCAGTTGATCATTAGTCAAGTCAACAATGATTATACGACCAAAGATGAGAATCTCATACCATACAGAGCACAGATGGAAACACTACGCAACAAGTTCCATTTCATCTTCTTTGAGCAAGTCCCATGAGCACAAAACAAAGCTGCAGATGTGATGGATACCATAGAATCACTAATTGATATGTTAGGCAACGAAACAAGATTCCAATTTCTAGTAGAACAACTCTTGGTGCCTTCACATCAGGCATCCATCACAGGATCAGCATGCATCCTTGTTGGTCCTGAATCCCCATGGTACCAAGATGTCTATAACTATCTCCAAAATAGTGTCTTACCTCCCAACTTGTCTAGGAACCAGAGAAAGTCCCTCATCCGCCAGGCCTCTAGGTATACCATCCTCTCAACCACTTTATACAAATTAAGTCTAGATGGAATGCTACTATGATGTCTCACTTCCATGGAATCCCAAAAAGCTTTGTACGAGGTACATGAAGGAATTTGTGGAACCCACAAAGGTGACAACAACTTAGCTAAGAAGATCATCCGCATGGGATACTATTGGCCCACAATAGAGACAGATGCACACAAACATGTTCAAAGGTGTAGACAGTGTCAGATTCATGGAGACCTCATCCATGCACCAGCCCAGGAACTAAATCCTATCACATCACCATTACCTTTTTCCATGTGGGGATTTGACCTAGTGGGTAAAATTACACTTCTTCAGCAAATGGACACAAATACATCATAGAAAAAACTAAGTACTTCACAAAGTGGGTGGAGGCAATTATCCTCACTTACATCACTAGAAATCAAATAGAAATGCTCATACTTAACCACATTATCTATCGATACGGGATCACTCAAACTATCCTGAAAGATCATGGTACACCTTTCTAGAAGAAAGATGTTGAAGAGCTATGCAAACAGTTCCATATCAAATAAGGGTTCTCTTCCTTTTATTATCCTCAAGGGAATGGCCAAGCCAAAGCTACAAACAAAAAAATCTTGAAAATATTAAAGAAAATAGTGAACGAATCAGGGCGAGACTGGCATTTACAGCTTAGTCCCGCATTATGGGCATACAAAACTAGTGTGAGAACACCTAAAGGAGCCACTCCTTTCTCCCCGGTCTATGGATTAGAGGCAGTATTTCCCCTCAAAGTGGAAATCCCATCCCTAAGGATATCTTTGAAGAACCTGATTACAGATGAGGACTATAGAGTAACAAGGCTCAGTGAACTAGAGTTACTAGATGAAAGAAGAAAACATGCCTTCAACCACTTACAAGGCTATCAAAATCACCTTAGAAGAAACTATCACAAGAAGGTGAAGCCACAAACATTTGAGGTAGGAGACCTTATCCTCATGGAAAATCAGAAGAATCAAGCAGAGCAAGTCAAACTCAGAAAGTTTGAGCCTAACTGGTTAGGCCCATTTGTCACTATCAGCTCTACTCAGAGTGGGGCATTCATACTAGAGACACTAGAAGGAGATCATCTCCCTGGATACATCAACAACATTCATCTTAAGAGGTTCTATCCTTGAGGTCTCTATGGTTAAGGCACTTATCTACATATCCAAAAAATACCAAAAAAATAAAAAAATACAAAATGTTACCTTGGTGAAAACCTGGCAATCAGGCGCCTTGGCGACAAAAAAAAAATCAAAAAAGCAAAAAAGTAAAGAGAAACAAAATTTATCTCTTAGTGAAAACCTAGAAAATAGGTGCTATTGAGTAGATACCTTGGTAAAAACCTGACAAACATGCGCCAAGTGTTCAACTCTAGCTTCACCATCAATGAACTCCAAGATCAAAATATTGAGCACACTTCACATGCAAGATTGACTGCCCAAGCTATATCTAGAAGCACATTCCCCTTTGATCACCAAGCACTTACCCATGGTTAATACTAGTCCACCAGACTAGAGGGCAATTCTAAATGTCTTGAAAAAGTCCTAAAAATTAGAAAACTCATCAAAAATCCTAAAAAGATCAAAAATCAATCTTCATAAAAAACATTCAAAAATTGCAAAATTCCAAGAAATAAAACCAACTTGATTATCATGAGAGCAAAGGGTGATCACGCCTAGTCAATCAATGTCACAATCATGAGCTTTACAAATCAGTATTGGGCTCATCTGACACAGCTTTATCAATCTATCAAATCAATCAGCAAACAACTAGCGACTAAGCCAAGCTATCAATTGTCACAATCATGAGCTTTGTAAACTAGCATGGGGCCCATCTAACACAGCTTGATTAGATGCCCACATGATCACAATCAATCAATCCAATCATATCAATCATCTTACATGGTCATGGATACACTCAAACTAGACAGGTCAGTCTTATATGAGTAATCTACTACTGAAACTAGACACACTCAAGCAATCAATCAATCAAATCATATCAATCGTCTTACACAGTGATGGATATGCTCAAACCAGATAGGTTAGTCTTATATGAGTAATCTATTATTGAAACCAGACACACTCAAGCAATCAAGCCAATCAAGACTATCCAAAGAGTCGAGCCAATCAAGAGAATCCAACTGCATCAAGGAACCATCTGAAAATGCTGACTAGGTTAGTTAAGTCAGTTATATGTAAGTCTATATTTTGTGGTTATGTTCTTATGATACTCCAGGATCCACCATGTGAGGAGAGTAGCTAAGATAGATCATGACTTATTTTCTTTTATTGTTGTTTGTTGAATGTTCACTTCGATTTCAGGGCCATGATGATTTAGGATAAATGCGGTAGGCGCTGTCACTTATCTGGCAGCCGTATAGTTCCACGATCTGAGCTTAACCCTGGGAAAGAATTAGACATTCCTTCTCTTTTATTTTTCTTGTTTGGTTTATAGAATCAAGAGCTTGCAGCACTATTTAGATGGAATCTGAGTGCTTTGGAGTTCTATCTTGGTTTCTATGGTCTTTCCCTTTATGTTGCGAACAAGAGCTCACGATGCTATCCAAATGGACTCTAGGGGTGTAGGAGTTCTATCTTGTTTTCTTGGCTTTCCCTTTTGGAAATCAAGATCTCACAGTGTTATCCAGATGGTCTCTGGGTGCATAGGATTTCTATCTTGGTTTCTTTGTTTTAGATTAATTTAGAGGACAAGCGGTATCCAGATGGTCAATATATGGGTGCTTTTGGCTCTCTTTCTTTTCAAAAAGGGACCATAGTTGAACCCAAATAGTCAATATTTGGGTGCACTAGGTTCTATTTCTATTCAATCTCTCTACTCCTTCTGCTATCAAGAGGTCATGGCGGTATCTAGGTGGTATGTGATCTGGATCATTCGATGCTCTTCGAGATTTCAGAAAATATAAAAAAAAAGAGATGCAATGATGACAAATATTGGAAATAGGGGCAGCGACTTGAGACACTCATCCTTTCTATCAATCATATCTATCCAAAAATGCAAAAAAGAAAATCCTTTCTACCATTCCATTCTATTAGATCAATCTCAGGCACATCTATCCAAACTAACTTCTTTCTAAATTAACACATGCATTACTCAGATATTTTGTGCATAATAGATTGCATACATTCCATTTAAGTGCATCAGAAAAGAAAAAAGAATAGTAGTGGCATACATTATAAATCATAAAATCGCATGCATCCATAAAGCATCTCATATAAACATGCATTTCATTTCCACAACCCTGCATATACATGTCAGTATCATAGAAAAAGTAAATCATCCATATACGAGTCTACATAATAGAATCATATTGCATATACATCTCATCATCGAAACCACCAAATCATGTAGAATCATACATATAGAAAGTAAACCAATGCACATCATATCAAAAACACTAGTTTCACCTCATATAAATCAAACTATCTGAGTACAATGAATGGTCGCAAGTCTGAACAAAGGAAGGTAATCAAGATATATATCAATAAATATCAGTATACCGGGATACAAAAATGGATACAACTCAGAGTATATCAAATGACATCACTGTACAAAAATGGTACATGATACATAACTAGGGTCAACATGAGCTACCCCCACCCTCGCCAAGAGGTGGACGAGGGGGTGGCATATCAGAAACTGGTCTCTGGGATGAACCAAGAGCTCCAATACCACTACTCTGTGATCGCTGTGCTCTGCTCGATCTCTGGGATGCTGTATAACTAGGCACTCTCTGCGCTGCAGGAAATGTGCCCTCATAATGATGCCTCCTATACTCAATCTCTCTTTGACGATCACACCCAGATCTATAGTACCTATCAAGAACATCCCGGTGTGAGGCATCCTGTACACTATCAATAAAAGAATGAACCTCAGCTCGAGATGTCGCTCTCTAGACTCGACCGTTGTAACCCAGGCCTCCAAAGTAGTGGCACATGCATCAGATGAAGCAAGCCTAGCCTAAAGGTCCTATACTTTCTGGGTGAGGCACTCCAACTCTGAAGGATCATCCTCCATACCATCCATAGCTACATCCATGTATCCCTCCTCACCCCTGTCCCCCAATCCACCACCATCACCATTTGAACTCTCACCTGTACTATTTCTAGTGCTGCCACTATCGGTAGAAGAACTATTTTCTACACTCTGCCCATCTAGAGCCTCCCTGTCTATGTCACCAATCTCAGTATCCACATCCTCAATAACTACTCTATCCTCCTCTTTAGGAGCCAAAACAACACCTGTCCGCTAGTGAAATCTCTGCACCAACTGGGGTGCCTCCTCATCCATAGCCTCCTCATCCTCCAAAATGGTACTCAACCCAACACAAGGAGTACTACTCTGACCCCCACTCTAGCCACCTCTAGTCCTAACTCCACCACCAGCACCCCCAGGACCAGGATCATCTCCCCCATCATCTCCCCTCCCCCATCCTCCATCTCTCCCCCCATCCCTACCTCCATCACGACCCCTACCTCTAGATCGACCACCACCTCTCCCTCCATCCTGACCTCCCCTACCATGCCATACCCGCTAGGCCCTCCTCATAATGGTCCTGGAAACAAGACGTGAGACATCTGTAAGAGAAATTGGTTGGGCCTGCACCTAATGAGCATCATACTGAGGTGTAGTGCCTACCAAAAGACAAATTCAAATATCAGTACCCACACAAATAAGGACATCAGTATCAAAAAGAGATATGAACAAGTGTCAAAGAGTAGTAAGGAAGTACATAAGCAATCAGATAACAAGACAAACCTGCATCTATAGTAGCCGAGCGCTAGGTCCATGCAATAGGAAGTAAGCCTACAAACTCAATATGAGTGGCATTGAGTGATGTGACACCACCCCAGACAACAGAATTCCTCGACCTACAAGAAAAGTAAGAATAAGAGTCAGACACATCCTTCTGCTCTCTGAACTGATGCAACACCCTATTGGTGTTGTGAAAGTCAATCATATGAACATGATCGATAACACGTCCAATCAGGTACCTCCACTGGCAGCAGAAGGGAAGATGGATGTCCTCTCCATCCCACATAGGATAATCTCTATAAGGCCTCCAGATAAAGTAAGGAATCATATCCAACTGGTGGCGCCAATACAACAAATGACCCATGTGGGTCTGCACAATGGCTCTATCATACATATAGAGATAAGTCTAGTTGAATGGAAAAGCATGTGTACCAACAGGACGACATACAACTATGTGCTCCCATGCCCATATCTGTAAGAGGGTCGCACCGTATCTGAGTGACTTACCATTAAGGTAAGACGCATAGAACATATGGAAATGCATGTGAGCCAACATGCATGGCCCCCAAGCATAAATAGTATGGTCCCTGACCATACTCTACAGAACAGTACCGAATCCAACAGAAAATCCATGTTGTCGACGATTGGGGCATAGGATGCCACAAATCAAACTTCCTAGCAAGGTAGATAACCTATCAAGGCCCAAACCAAACCTGGACCATGGAATATCATAGGCAATGGATAACCCAAGCTAATCTCAGGGTAATCCAGATAGCTCAGTCAACAAAAAAATACCAGAACGGGTGGCATACTCCACAAGCTCACCCTAGATCAGAAGCTGGAGGATGCGGTACACATCCTCCAATGTCACAGTACACTCACTGGTGGGTAACCAAAAAGTGCATGTCTCTAAATGCCAATGCTCAACAAGAGTGGAAATCAGACCCCTGTTGGTCGTGATCTCTGGCATATAGAAAATCCAATATAAACCTGGCTCTTTAAGAACTGACCTCTCATCCTCTGAGAGCTGGAACTGGTACACACGACTACCGGCCTTGACTCTCGACATCGCAGAATATGCCCAGTGAACTGCACACGGAAAAAACATCACAAAAATATCAGTATTAGTCATACAGGAAGGTATCAGAAGAAAAAATATACAGATATCAGACAAGGAAATCAGGCATACAGTTCTAAAAAATCAATTGCGGAAAATAAACCTACAAATGCAGAACTCTTATGCAATTGCGGAACATAACATGCAAGTGCGACATACAAATTGCAAATGCCGCATTAAAGGTTAGCAATTGCGGTACACTTATCAATTGCAGTTTCTAAATGGCAATTGCAGAAAAATCACAATCGATTGCAGCACAACATGCAAATATTGAAAAAAGTACAAATTTTGAAAGCAATAAATGAAGGCATTAATGACACGCAAAGCGGTAAAACTCACCAGACGTCCTGAGCCAGCTAGTCTGCAGTATGTCTGGACTCAGTCAGATATGTGAGTCACGCCAGGAAGCCCTGCCATTGCAAGAAAATAGGAGGAAAAAGATAGAAAACTAAAGGCTTACTCACCAAGAAATCAGGAGCTCCACGATCGCAATGTGACAAATGAATAGCCCTCTTGGTTACTTATAGAGACTTTTAAAAACCCTAATTTCACTCCAAGGTCCAATTTTTCTTCTCAGTCCCCAGAAATTTTGATGATCAATAATAGGGGCATAATTAAACATTTTTTTTCAAACAGTCAGCTACCCAAATTCAGAAATGGCGGTTTCAACAAATTAATGCTTAGGTCACGATTTCTCGCTCAAATTTGTTGAGGGGGCATAAATACACCAACTATCGCCAGGACAAAATCAAAATTAGAGAATCTTTAACACACTATGACAAGTCACATCACATGAAAGAGGGGCAAATGTAGACACCTGAAAATGGATAGGCTTGCGACTTTACATTAAAAACACTAATTTTCATCTATTAATTAATGGTTTTTTAATCATTAATTAATCATCTATTTTCCTCTAAATTCATTCCCCAAATCATCTAATCAAATTCCCAAATTTAATTAAATAATTAATTTTATTTAATTAATTAAACTTAATTGATTAATTACCATTAATTAATTAATTCAATTCAATTTCCTATAGTTTAAATTCAAATATTTAAACTTACTAATTAAATTCTTCCAATTAAATTAATTTTAATTAAATTAATTTAATTTCATTCAATAAAGCAGTTATAAATAAAAAAGAATTCAATTATCTCACATGTTGAAAATATTAATTAAATAAATGAATTAAATATTCATTTATCTTTAAAGAGATAACTCCAATTAGCTCGCATGGGTTACTCCACCCATCTCTCTAGTCCACATGGGTAACTTCACCCACCTCTTCAGTTCAAAAAGGTAACTCACAATTAGCTCTTCAGTCAACCAAGCTCTATCTCCTCTTTACCAAATGAAGAGGTGGAGTTTACTGATGGCTTCTCCAGTTCCTTTTAATCTCAACCATTCATCTCCCTATCTCTGGGATTGATCTCAATCGTTCATATCATCACCAATTCCTCTATAATAAACCCTTCATAACCATTTGAAGTATCCAAGATTTCAAGCTCTCGTGTGCCATTACTATGTCAGTTTGGTTCTAGCATTCAAGCCATCTTGCGATCACACACTTGTTTCAATTAGCAAATTCTTGACACTTCTCAAGTCACAGATGCTGCCCACACGAATACTAAGCATCAAGAATAGTGTTTCGGAAGGAGTAGAGAGAGACAATAGAAGCTTCAATCGCTTCGGGGTTTGCATTTATTTGTTTTCCTTTCTTGTGCTTGTACATTTTATTGGTTACATTTCAAGTTATTCATTTTAGTAGTTCTTGTGTACTTGATTTGTATCATTTGTGAGATCTTTGCTACTAACCCTTGCCTTTGGAAAGCTTGGGAGCCACAGATCATGAAGAAGGAGGCATACAGGAAGAACCTGATACTTTGCTAGAGAAGATACCTAACCTTACTGTGCAACAGAGTAATGTTACCGAGCGACAGGAAGCAAAAACCGAGAATCAAGAAAATGTTGCAACTAAAGATCATGGTCAAGAGCATAATGAACCTACTGGAGAACACAATGAAGAACAAATAATTGAACCTATACTTGAAAAATATGTAAAAAGACACCATCCACAAAATCAGATATTGGAGATAAAAGAGCTGGCATGATGACATGAAGTAAGTTGAAAGACAACACATGTTTAATTTTTGATTTTGAATCTAAAAATATTAGAGATGCACTTGAAAATGAAGAATGGATTATTACAATGAATGAAGAAATTGAGTAGATACAAAAACAAAAAACATGGACATTAGTACTGAGACCGAGTGATAAGAATGTCATTGGCACCAAATAGATATTCAGAAACAAATTGAATGAGAATGGAGATGTAACCAGAAATAAAGAAAGATTAGTATGCAAAGGGTATGCACAAGAAGAAGGTATTGAATATGAAGAGAATTTTTCACCCATTTCTAGACTTGAAGGAGTTAGAATATTACTTACATATGCTACATATAAAGGATTTGAAGTATATCAGATGGATGTTAAATCTGCATTTTTGAATGAAATATTGGAAGAAGAGGTATACATTGAACAACCTGAAGGATTTGTTGATCTTGATTAGAAAAGCATGGTATATAAGTTACACAAAGCATTATATGGTTTGAAACAAGCACCAAGAGCATGGTATGAAAGGATACACTCCTATCTTATTAGTATTGAATTTATTAGAACAAGTGATAACAACAATTTGTATTTGAAAGGAGGAAATGATGATAAGACTCTTATTGCTGAAATTTTTGTTGATGATATTATATTTGGAGGAAATGATAACCTATGCACATCATTTGATAATTAAATGAGGAAAGAATTTGAAATGTCAATGTTTGGAGAGATCAAAATTTTCTTGTCTTGCAAATTTTACAATAGGTTGAAGGCATCTACATTACTCAATCCAAATACATCAAGGAAGTATTGAAGACATTCAAAATAGAAGAATCAAAACCAGTCGAAACACCTATGGTGACAGGATGCAAATTGATGAAAGAAGATAAGACACCTGAGGTAAATCAAACATTGTATAGATCTATGATTGGGAAGTTGATGTATGTTGTACACACAAGGCCAGACATTGCATGCACAGTTGGAATTGTAGTAATATTTTCTGCTAATCCCAGAGAATCACATATGACTGTTGTAAAGAGGATTTTTAGATATTTGAAGAACACTGAAGATTATGGATTATGGTACAAGAGAGATGGAAAATTTGAACTAAAATTTTACACAGATATTGATTGGGCTGGGAACATTGATGATAGAAAGAGAACTACTAGTGGATCATTCTTTATAGGAGAAAGATTAGTTACTTGGATAAGTAAAAAGAAATGATGCATATCTTAGTCAACTGCAAAAGTAGAATATGTTGCTGATGCTACAAACTGTTCAAACATTGCATGGATAAAACAACTTTTGAAAGGCATGAATAAAGAGATCACCGACCCAATGATAATTTATTATGATAATACTAGTGTTATAAATATTTCAAATAACCCTATGATGCATGCAAAAACAAAGCATATATCTATCAAATATCACTACTTGAGGGAACAAGTACAAGAAAAACAAGTTATACTAGAATAGGTACAATCAAAAGAACAACTTGCAGACATATTCACTAAACCCTTACCAAAGGATACATTTGAGTACTTTAGGGGTAGACTAGGGGTTCATCCCTTGTCTATCAGTCACTAAGCTAACTAAGAGATTGCATCAATCTACATGTAATTAGAATATAAATCATGTTGATGCAAAGATGAACTAGACTGAAAAAGGCATATCATTACACTCCAAGGTACTTATTCTACTCCACCGAAAACCAGAGAAATTTTTTTTGGCTACTAAAGAGTTGTATATTTCTTTTTGGCATTTTTTTCAAAGGGAGAGAGATTCAATGAAATATCTATCCATTAATGCATGGTGAGTTTTTAATGCTGAAATATTTTATATATTCAAGCTAGGGAGAGCAATGAAATTTTGCATTTGTAGAATGAAAGTTAGGTATTCTATGACATTTTTATTGCATATTTCATATTGTGTTGTCATCAATGCCAAAGGGAGAGATTGATGAACTACAACTGATTGTATGTTTGAAGTCATTTTTTGTTAGTCAACCGAGTTATAGATGTGATGATAAACATTAATCAGTTAATGTATTGTCATTGATGTCAACTTATTTGAGTATCATTTTGGTAACAAACATCTATTATGGAATGAAGATCTGGAATAAACAAAGTTTATGTGGTCGGTAATGGAATAGTTCTATATACATCGAGTTAAAATGACATCAAGTAAATAAAGTGTATACCAAGCACAGTGTTAAATGAGCTAGGGATCATCGACATATCATGGTGTTGACTGAGCAATTAAATCAAATCGAGGCTGACTAAAATGATGAGCTAGAAATTGATGATTCCGAGGTAAATGATAAGGTTTGTTATGGTGATCAAATGGATATAAAAATTCAAGAAAGTTAGGATGATGAATATTGAAACATGTTTTTAACACAACTATCGAGGAAGGTTTAAGAGGCAAAACCAATGATGGAGATTACGCAGAAAAATATAAAGGATGGAAATTAAATGAGTTATGATGTCTATATAAGAGATAAGAGATTCATTTTTAATAACACCTGATGCACACACATGCAAATTTTATGCATGAATGATCAAACTGGTTCAAGATCAAACTGAGTATTTTCTGTAGACAACACCGAGTGACAGAGGAAAGAGCATTAATCAAGCAGAACAAAGTAAGAAGAATTAGATGAACTGAAGTGAAAAAATTGATCAGAGGTATTATGTACTTAGCATAGATCTAAATATCTACAAATAGAGTTGTTTTTGAATCAGATCATTACTGTGTTAGTTTAACCATTGTTACAGATAAATCTCTTAATCAAGTAGGACGTGAAAGTCTTTATTATGACATTCTAATGAATATTGAGTGTTTTCTTGTAGACCCCATAGTGAATGATTGGTCAAGAAAGAACTATTAGTTTTAAATCCTCTAACCAGGTCACATTTAACAGTGTGCATTGTAACCTTTAACAGGGTTGGCTCTTAACCGAGCTCACTTCAAAAGAGTGAAATATTTTGGGTTACCCATCCTAGGTGGTTTTTTTCCTTAGCAGGGTTTCCACGTTAAAAATCTATGTGTCAATATGTATGATTGTTGTGGATTTTTATTTTACTTTACACATTACTTTTTCTACATTGATCGGTAATCACAATATTGATTTACTGCTACTCGGTAGATGACTAAACAACTTAATAAGACTAAAGTTTGAGATGAGAGTTTACATTTCACCGAGTTGATTTATATATTTGAAATTGTTGTTATATACATCTGAGAGAATTTAGGACTGTAGGATAATTGGGAACCAACTAATTCACCCCCCACCCCATAGTTATTCTAACAATTAGTATCAGAGCATACAATTCTTAGAAGGAAATTTTTAAAGGACTCAAGCTTGCATCACCTTCTTCCTGATTCTAACATCACAATGTATCCATACATTCATTCAACATAACACACCATTCACTTCTCAAAATATCTCCATTTATATATCATACTACATATCTAGTCGGCTCCCAAATACATTACAAAATAAGATCAACAATTATGCAAATAGTAAATACAAAGTCGATGATCATGCACTACCAAAATAGATGTAACACTTAACCCAAATACAACTTAGCATTTTTGTATTCCACATTATACATCCTCAATCATCGTGACCATTCAACTACTCTATCTTGTTGTCTTACTATCTTCACACATCTTCAAACATTTGTAACTTACTCATATGATCTTGAAAACTCAAGCGACCTTAACTAGAGGTCTATTATACTCTAGAATATCTTTCTCTAAGCTCGCATGTCATAAATCACATTATACTATGCTCGTTTCCCAATATTGTACTCATGTACACTACAAATTGTATTATGGACTTAGTCATTTTTGCAATCCTTAACTTTGAAACTGAGTTCAGCTCTAAGAGATCATCCATAATATATGTGTTGTCATAAATGAAACCCCAATTCACTTCAGAATGAACCACTTGCCAACAATCTCTGTCTTTGGCATTAATGACAGCACTTAGTGAAAAATGACTAAGTGTCAATACCAAAATTAAGACTAAGTATATATATTAATTTTATCTCCTCTACATATATACTACTATTTATTCTTCCTTTATATCTAATTCCTCTATACATTTTTCATGTCTTTTTCTCTCACTTTGACATCAATGGAAAAGGTGTACAAAAAGATAGAATACTTAACAAAATTTCATATACTTGCTTACCAAAAATTAAACCATTTTAGGCACATCTTGTAAAGAGATCTCCAAGATCTTTACTTCCTCATTCCAAGTTTTTACCAATATCTGACCCACATGGATCAGTCCATTCAACGAAAAAGAAGATGTTTATGCATCCTTTAGCTCAGTAGACATACTATCAGTAATAGACTTACTGCATTCTCCATATCTCACAGATGTGTTTCGAGAATTGATAGCTTGGGAGTGATTAAAATCCTTAGCATATCAAATCTATTTACAACTCTCCTTTTCTTTGTTTTCTAGAACACTCATTTTGTTTAGTAGTTTGGACACTTCTTTATCCATCTCTAAGACAGTTGGTGAGGAGGTCTCACAACTATGCACCAACTTATCTAGAGTCTTTCTGTCATTGGCTAAGACATCTTCAATTTTTTTAGCATGTCTCATAGGGTTTATACAATAACTGTATAACTTTATTCCATTTTCCACACCAACCTTTGCATCAAAAATGGTTTTTCTAATTATACCCAAGTCCCATGAGATGGACTTTCACAATTCCTCTAGCTTCTTTGCTAAGTACTTCAGCTCACCCTTTTCTTTTGCGACTTTCTCCAAAGATTCATAATGATTATAAAAGTCACTCAACACTTTGATCAAGTTATTTGTAGTGCCCTTACCTAGAAAGATGATTGACATGGGTAGGCGGTTGTTGATTGTTTCAATTGCCTTGTCCATTACCCTTGATTTCATCTTTGTTTTCTGTTTAGATCTTTCCTTAGATTTTGCAAATGCGACGTAAGATAGCTTCATCAACTCATCTTCATCCATACTCTCCACATTTGTACTCAATTATTTCTCTGTACTTGCCAACAATAAGGCTGAAGAAACAAGTGTTATTTTTTCTTGCTTCATCTCAATAATGATCTCTTGCTCTTTGCTGTTAGAGGGCACTTCCTTAATATGTTTTTCTATTTTCTTAACATCAATGTCATCTATCTTGGGTGCAGTGTTAGTCATTTACTCAAAAAGGGTCACTTGTGTCCAGTGATGTGTCCAAAGTTACATGCACACCAATGACAAAAAGATCTGGCTGCTTATCAGTACTAACAAACTGACTATCTTCTCCATCCTTGGAATTATTAATGTATGTCTCTGCTGCCTTCGATGGATCTCCCATCAAGATAGTTTTAGGATTAGTAGCCTTAGGTTTGGAGGGTGTATACTTCTCTATATGTATATCCATTAACACCTTGTCAATAGCCTTGTGTGTATCTTCAATGACTTCATCATATAGTCTCCCCATTATCTTGATTAATTTGAACTTTTCTCTTAACAGGGGTTTGAGTTCATTCATTATTCTCTCATTCTCATCAAAATTAACTACATGTATCATGGTTGAAGAGACAATTCATTGTCTCTATTTTATCTTAATCTTGATACTTTGTTTTAAACATTACCAAGACATTTGTGGACCTATAACTATTTGAACTTGTGTTAAAGTATAGTTAGAACTATCAAGCCTATGGCTAGATAGTTATGTTTGATGACATTAATTTGTCATTAGTATTCAAACAAAACTTTTGGTAAGCTTACACCGAAAGAAAGTAAAGGGAAAACTGAAGATAAGATTAGAAGATCATCAAGAATGACTAAGTATAAAGAGAACCAATGACACAAGGTAGTGTGTAAACCAAAAATCACAATACAGAGAGTTAAAGTGGAACTTGACAGAGGAACCTGAAATGCAAGTTACAGTCCAGACTGATGAAACAGATACAGTGCAACCGACAATGAAACCTGAAGTATAGTCAAGCATGACCGACAGACTGAACCGAAAGTCAGTTGCAGCCCGCAAAAAGTAGATCTGACTTCCACGTCAGATAAAGAAAGGGTATTCTATTTATAGGATATTTAATTGTTTTTAAATCCATTTCTTTAGGGAAAAGAAACATTAATGTAAGTGTTTTAATCAGTTGTGATATTGCTATCAGGATTTAATTGTGTAGTTTTTGAGTCAAACTCATTGACCCATAATTCATGAGTAGTGGTTCAACATGAACCCATCTCTCATGAGAATGAATGGAACACTTAGCACTCATTGGATCTAGGTGATGCTCACAGAGGTGAAGCACTGGGACTTCCTGGGAGGTCACCCATCCTAGTACTACTCCAGCTCAAGCGCGCTTAAAACACATAGACTAGGAGATCTAGGTGCAAGTTGTAAACCTGATCTTAGAGTTAATATTGTTTTTATCACAACTCGATGAAGTCAATCCATCTATAAATATATGATTTAATCATTCATTAGAATGTCTATAAAAAGAGAGAGGAGAATAGAATGAGCACATTTATGGATTGAATTGAGAGTTTCAAGAACTAGAACAAAAAAAGAAGAATTTGGTTAGCAGAACCAAGAACAGAGGAAACCGATAATCAGAGGTATTATTCAATCACAGTTAAGGTGATAATATTTTTATGTGAACTACATAGGATCTGTATTAGCAATAGGATATTGCATTTACCAGGTCAATTTGTAATTTTCTATCATTCTAACAAGTGGAGCAAACTGTAAAAATTCCTTTCAAGAAAGGTGGATTTAATAGTCCAATATCAAATCTCTTAACTGAGTGCACACTTAACAGTGTTGCTAAAAGCTCATAACAAATTAGAATTTAATAGGTCTCCACCGATACTCCTAACAAGGTAGATCATTAGAAGTGATCAAAATTGTAAGTCTTAACTGACCCCTTCCATTCTGCAGATAGTGAAGTTTTGTGGGTGCCATCCCCACTGCAGTTTTTACTTCCTAACAGGAGTTTTCTATGATACCATATCTTGTGTTATGTGTCAATTATGTTCATGAGTGTTTCTATGAATGAATCACATGTTTATTAATGTTATGAATTGATACAACTTACACAAAGATAGTATAGATCAGATTGAATGGACATGCAATTGATTACTAAGGTTAATTGATTAAGGAATAAGAAAAAGTTTTAGAGGTATTAATTCACCCCTCCCCTCTAAGTACTAATTCCCATTAAACCAAACAATTGGTATCAGAGCTAAGTCTCTTCTTGGAAAATCTTAAAGGCTCAAGAGAAAAGATCATAAAATGGAGAAGTACAAACTTGATAAGAATATTGAGAATAAAAAGCTTGAGATACAGATGTTCTATGAACAGTATAAAGAAGCTAGAATCAAGATGAGAGAGTTGTTGGATGAGAGGAAAGGAATGGCAACTCGAAGCAATGAAAAATATTATCAAGAAGAAGAGATTCCAGATTTCTTTGAATCTTCAGGATCAAATGCAAGCAAAGCATCAGAAACATCAGAAGAGAACATCATAAATGTAAAGGAGATCAATCAACATCTGACAGAGAAAATAAAGATGTTGAAAATTGGTCAAGAGACCTAGATGGTAAGAATGATTGATGTGATGAGTTCTGCTAGACAAGCTGAAATAGAAAGAACACTAGCTACTAATGACAGGAGGAAGACCATAGAGAAAATACAAGAAAAAGAGTTAGAAATTCAAAGACATGCTGAGCATCACCATGAGCTCACAAATCAAATTATTCTTATAAGTCAAGAAGAAAATAGAATGAATGTTGAACTATCTGAAAGAATATAGATTATCGGTGAACTAAGAGAAGAAAATGAAAAACTAAAGCATGAGGTTAGAATTCAGCAACATCATAATGAAGTTAACAGAAAGGCTGAAGAGAGCACTAAAAGAATGGATGATTTTCTAGAAGGACAATGAAGAGTCAAAAATAACAACAGTCTAGGCTTTACCGAAAATGGAAAATCATCAAATCAATCCAATCCAAAGAATGTTTATGAAAATCCAAGACCAAGAAAGCTTACATGCAAACACTATGGAAAGCAAGGTCACACATCAAATGTATGCAGAGGCAAAATGAAAGGTATTCCTAAATCTACATCTTCATTCATAGGATTCTATTATAAATGTAACAAGAAAGTATATAAAGCATATGAATGTAAGTCTAAGATGGATCAACCAAAGAAGGAAACCTACATGGACAAATACTGTCCTACATGCAAGATGAATGGACACACACATCTTGAATGCTGGAAAAAGAAAAGGAAAGCGTGGAAGCCAAAAGGTCAAGAAACTCCATATCAACCAAAGAGAATCAGTAATCAATATGTATGGGACTACAATACTTGGAAAAATTGTACAACATGTGGTAGATATGATCACATTGCTGCAAACTATATGAGACTATGGACTAGAAAGTCTAGAGGATGGACTAACCCTAGAATGGCATGCTTATACTGTCATAAAGTTGGTCATCTCAAAAAGGACTGTAGAGATCGAATGACAGAGACAAGCACATATCCCAATGGAAACACCATTGAAGATATTTGAAAGGCTAGAGAAAAGATGCGGAGAAAATATTCAAGCACTGATGAATCTAGAATAAGAAATGAAAATGGTGACACCCCATCCAATGGATCTGTTGACATCACCAACCCCACCTAAGTAGAACAAGTAAGTATGGAACTACATTAACGCTAAGCTATTACTTTACATCAGTTCCATAATATGATGAAATAATTCCAAATTAGCATAAGAAAGATGCATCATGGTTATACTTGTTGAAATATGTAAGAACTATGTCTTCGGGCATATATACCGAAACCCTTTGGTATACACTTAAAGCAAAGACTTCCTACATTTATCAAGAGGCATCGGTTACAAGCAAAAGTTGTTAGTATTGACCGAGATGCATCGGTAAATAATAACATGAACAACTTTTCTATGTTACAAAAATCTATCGGTAAAGGCTAAGTAAACTTGAACTACGTAGAAACGTTGTAAGCATCACTGATGGTAATATAGTCATCATCGATGAACTCAGTCTTTAGACACCAACAAGTTGGTGAGAATTTATTACACATGTTTTAGGGAAACAACTATAAATAGGGCATTGGAACATCTCATTTATCATGACACCCAAAGTAGAGTGAGTGAAGGCAATTTTGAGAAGGAAGAATCCAATCCACAAAGTGATCACGACTTGAACTCCAAGCACTCCAAATTAGTTCAGAGATCTTTGCAAGCACAAAATGTAAGTTCTTCAAGACTGGCAACTCTGTTTTCATGCATTTACGTAGAAGCCCTAATTTTTTGAAAATGGCATCAACTTCACGATCTGTGAAATCTAAGAATGTAAAGAAGGATGAGTTCAAACTCATCAAGAACACTGCATGTGAGGAACCCAATTACAAGTTCTATCCAAAGGTTGCCTCACAACCTGACGATGCTAGTGTGTTTTTGCACATTCTAGCTAGGGTTTTTCTGGTTGAAGACGTCTGATCATTCATACACTGCAAGATTGCAGAGATTGGAATGTTAGAGGTGGAAGAAGCTTACCAGAAGCTTTGTAATGATGATGGAACCCTTAAGGAAGAACACACACACATTGAGGTAAAAGGGCTTACCAGTGTCCTAAAGTTTTTGAAGGTCTTCAAATCTAATTGGATTAGGTTAGTACTAAGCAGAATGCATAACAACAAGTTATGGTTGGATGAACTAAAGGAAATCACCCGATATGTCATCCATGTGGTCACCGGTTACCTCATAACCGATAAAGTAAAAGCACTAAAGCATCCACCGAAGGTAGAGACCGAAAAGATGACTGGAGCCAAATGGGATGGTCATGGATTGAAAGTGACAACAATAACCGATGATGAGATTAAGTTTGGTTCATGTGTATTGGGCTACAAATTATTCCAGGCCAGTAGATTAAACAATATTGCATCAGGTGCTATGGACACAACTTACAAAAATTGTGAAGAAAGGTACACAATTGGAATTATCCAAGCTACTCCTGAATCAGTTGAAGGAAAATCTAAAGACAATCAGGAATGCAAAGTCAAACACCTATAATTTTGGTTCATTAATCATGTGTATTTTCTTCTACTTTCAATAAAATTTCCCATCAGTTGGAGATGTAAAATGGGGCAGCACCAAACCGGTCACCATACAAATCAATGAGCACATAGCTGCTCTAGGAGATAATTTTGAAACTGTCATAGATGAATACTTCAATGTATTCAAAGACCGAATGCAAAAGAGGGTAAGAATCCCTGAGAAACTCATCAAGAAATATAAGGATGAGATATGCTTCATGGTTGACATAGATCATACTTTCCTCAAACCTATAGTAGCAAGGACAACATGGTTGCAACCACTGGAATATGAGATCAACATTGATCTTGCAACAAAGGTAATTGATGCCTTAATCAATGAACCATTGGACAAAAATAAACCAAGGTTTGGCACATATGAATAAGCTAAGTCAAGAATTAAATGAAACCTAGCTGTCAAAAAGATAGTCAAGAAGAAGGAAAAATGGTAAACAATCTCAAGAAGATTCTATTAGTAGACAAGGAAGAAGCTGAGCAGGCTGAAGAAATTGAACAAGAGGAGGAAACTAAAGAACAAGTGTCTGTCGGTAAAGATGAAGAAAAGATTGACTCCGAGGAAACAGAGTTAGACTCACCACATCCTCCACCATCAAAGAGACCAAGAACTACAACTACTTCAAGGACCAGAAGCCAAACATCCAAAGAGTCTACTCTTTCACCTCTTAAGAAAGGAAAGGTCAGGACTTACAAAAGAAAAGCTCCAACACTGAAGAGAGGACAAAACAAGAAGGGTAGAAAATAAATCAGAACCCGAGAGGATATAGAGGACACCAAGCGAGATGAAGCCTTAGAGGTAGAAAATGTCAAGGTAAAAGAACCTGACACTATTGATGACATTTATGTTTATATTGCAAATTCTGGATCTATTACTAATCCACACATTAGAAAATGGGGGAAAAGAAATCAATAAGATCAAAATAAAATTCAAGAAGCCATGATAGCTAAAATGTATAACTTCAAATATGTATCCATACAATTTGAAGGAAGTTATGTTCCACAGGAACTCTTGGATAGATTATCTTCCAGTTGGACATTTGCTTTGGAAAATGAGAAAGAAATCAGAGAGAGAGTACTTGTCTCTCTAATGCCACCTGAATCAACAAAGGTAGAGATAAATGAAATGATGGAGAAACACAAGAAAGAATTCTCACCAAAGCTAAGGGCATACAAATTTCTTCAAGGCAAGTTGATTGAACTTGAAAAGGACAGTCACAATAAATGGTGCAAAATCATGAATAAACCAGTTGAGAAAGATAGCCCTAACAAAAAACTTCAACAAAAAGATGTTGATAAGGCAACCCAAGATGATACATCCATTGAGCTGGATAAAGAAGAGGATGATACAACATGGAATAAGAATGAAAATGTGGTACATGAAATATGGGATGATACCACAAATGACAACGTTGTGGATACTAATGTCATCAACATTACCGATGACCCAGCAAATGAAATCAATAAGGATAAAGATGTCACTGTTATAAAAGATAAAAATGATGAACATGACACAACAATTGATGGCACACAGGTGAACATTCCATGCAAACTGCTAATATTGATACAGGCTATCACTATCATGCAACAAACAAGTAAATCACCTGACAAGGAAACTCCAAAGGATGCAGGAGAAGAAGAAAATAAAGACAACACCGATGGTCAGCAAAACATCAGAGATACTCAAGATGTAACAGACACTAACAAGGTTATAGAAGGAGATAAGGACAAAGATGTGGAAACTCAAGACAAGAATGAGAACACCAAAATGGATGATGCAAAGGACACCAATGAAGGAGACAAGCCAAAAGATGGAACTCTTAAGAAAATAGATAAAGGTGCTACCGACGATGCTAAGGTGAATGTAGAGACATCTGCATACACTCAATGAGCTAAAACTGATGCAAAGAAGTAGAAAGAAGCACAACAAGTCACATCATCGAGTACAATAGAAAAGGTTGAGAAATTAGCAATGGTGCTACATTCTACTGAGTCACAAAAGAAGAAGAAGAAAACAAAGAAGAACAAGCTAGAGGTTACACTAGATGAAATCATTGAAATACTCAAGTGTGACCCATCTACACTTGACATGGATGCACTACACGAATATGGAGAGATATGCCAAATGAAGGCATTACAAGAAAAGATGAAGAAACAACATAGGGAATCCATGGTATTGGAGACAACACGGGACATTCTACATCAAATTATACTCGATGTTGATATTGATCAAAGAAAGCCTATACTTGATCAAATAGCTACCCTCATCAATGTAATCACCACTCAGAATATTGATACTAAGAAGGCAATTGAGGAGAGAGCAGAGATGAAGTATCAACAAAAGCTCCTAGAGAACATCAGCCAAGAAGTGGTTGAGAATAAGGTAAAGATGTTAGAATTCATATCTGAATTAAACCCCATCATATTTGAAGCTATAACCTTAATTCAAAAGTTGGGCACAATAGAAAATTTCACTCAATAAAATAGTGAAAATATAGCAAAGCTAGATACAGATCTAGCAAACAGTGCTAGTAGCTTAACCACAGATGGAGAAAATGTAGTAAAATTGCATTATGAAAAGATCATAGAAGTAAAATGGTTAAGGCAAGAGCTGTGGGAGGTAGAGACACATTTCAGAGAAGAAGTAACCCAGCTATAGGCTCAACTTATGCCAAATCTTACACTTCTACAACAACATATCAGTTCTGCAAGGCAACTTATAGCAACTCCCGAGATGTCTGTAGAAGACAACATCTATGATATGCATGAAAAGATAAAACTTGAGAAAATGGCTCTAGAAAACTGAAAGGAGCAATGGGATAAAATTATGGAAGACATGAAGTCTTCTCATTCACACATTTTTGATAAGTTCTAAGGTAATTGACATTTGCCCTTAATATCAAATAAAGGGGGAAATTATACTTGTACACAATATCATTAAAAATGATATGTACATTCAGTTAGGTTAGAAAAAAGGTAGATATGTATATGTATATTCCTAAAGGGACAATGATATGAAGAAGGAAAATATATCATATGTACAGATATACCGGCATATACATAGGGGGAGTCATTAAATGACTAAGGATTATATATGTTGTATATACTTAACATTTTGTTAGTATTTTGCACATATAATTTTTTGATACTAATGTCAAAGGGGGAGATTGATGACATTAATTTGTCATTAGTATTCAAACAACACTTTCGGTAAGATTACACCGAAAGATAGTAAAGGGTAACCGAGGATAAGATTAGAAGATCATCAAGAATGACTAAGTACAGAGAGAATCGATGACACAAGGTAGTGTGTAAATCAAAATTCACAATACAGAGAGTTAAAGTGGAACCCGATAGAGGAACCCAAAATGCAAGTTACAGTGCAGACCGATGAAACAGATATAGTGCAACTGACAGTGAAACCCGAAGTACAGTCAAGCATGACCAACTAACTGATCCGAAAGCCAGTTGCAGTCCGCAAAAAGTGGATCTGACTTCCACATCAGATAAAGAAAGGTTATTATATTTATAGGATATTTAATTGTTTTTGAATCCATTTCTTTAGGGACAAGAAACATTAATGTAAGTTTTTTAATCAGTTTAACTTATTTAAAACACATAGACTGGGAGATCTAGGTGCAAGTTGTAAACCTGATCTTAGAGTTAACATTATTTTTATCACAACTCGATGAAGTCAATCCATCTATAAATAGGTGATGTAATCATTCATTAGAATGTGTGTAAAAAGAGAGAGGAGAATAGAATGAGCACATCTATGTATTGAATTGAGAGTTTCAAGAACCAGAACAAAAAAAGAAGAATTTGGTTAGCAGAACCAAGAACAAAGGAAACTGATAATTAGAGGTATTATTCAATCACAGTTAAGGTGATAATATTTTTATGTGAACTATATAGGATTTGTATCAACAATAGGGGATTGCATTTACTAGGTCAATTTGTAATTTTCTATCATTCTAAAAAGTGGAGCAAAGTGTAAAAATTCCTTTCAAGAAAGGTAGATTTAACAGTCCAATATCAAATCTCTTAACTGAGTGGACACTTAACAGTATTGCTAAAATATCCTAACAAACTAGACTTTAACAGGTCTCCACCAATACTCCTAATAGGGTAGATCATCAGAAGTGATCAAAATTGTAAGCCTTAACTGACCCCTTCCATTCTGCAGATAGTGAAGTCTTGTGAGTGCCATCCCCACCATAGTTTTTACTTCCTAACAGAAGTTTTCTGCGATATCATATCTTGTGTTATGTGTCAATTATGTTCATGAATGTTTCTATGAATCAATCACATGTTTATTAATGTTATGAATTGATACAACTTACACAAAGATAGTATAGATCAGATTGAATGGACATGCAATTGATTACTAAGGTTAATTGATTAAAGAATAAGAAAAAGTTTTAGAGGTACCGATTCACCCCTCCCCTCTCAGTACTACTTCCAATTATAACCAACAATGTCATGTTTTGCTAATATTATATATATTGTAGTACTTCATATAGCTATCAAAATGTGTGTTCTAATATTTGGATTAGTTTGACTAAGTTTACTTGTATACATTTTCGCATGATTAACTAACCTGCGAGGAAGGAGCACCTTGAGAGTGGTTGACAACATTGAAGAAGAAACGTTGAAGTCCAACTGCGATGAGGAAATCATCATGGCAACAAAAGAAATGGCTGCTACATTGGAGGAGACACCATCCTAGAGAATATAGGAGTATAGCTCTGCTATATTTCCTCAGCATTTATTATCCTATTGAATCAGTCACCCAGACTTTATTGCATATGTAGTGGGCTGTTATGTTCCCTTTTTCTTCTATGGTGAGATTTAAGTTAGAACTTATCTTTTTGTTTTGAATAAGCGTCAATCCTATATTTATAGGGATTTGATTGTTAGTTTGTAAGTTTGGAAGTTTTTGGAAATATATTGTTGCATCTTGCACAACAAGTTATTTTCCAGTTCTATGCATTGTTCCTATGTAATCAGTTTCTGAAATATAATGAAGTGATTTTAGTTTATCTTCTATGTTAGTAGTTAATAGAAGGAAACCAAGGGGGCCCACTTGGGAGGTGGATTAGATTACAGTAGAGTAGATTTACTTTTAGCATTTACAACATTTTGAATTGAAGTTTACTGTATTTCTTCCTAAAACATTATACTTCATGAATGTTCCTACAACACCTACAAGGATAGTTATAGTGGATGCTCTGGATTGATAGAATAGATTTAAGTTAAGTTTGTAGTTTCTAGTATTAATTCCATTAAGTAGTCAAGAGTGTTTCTTTCCTGTAGTAGTAGCATAGGTTTCTTTCATGCATTTTTACTTCCTGCAACTTAGGTAGTATGACTCGCTCACAAACTTAGTGCACATATCACATTGTCCCATTTCAAGTATACGTCCCTAGGTTGAAAATTTAAATGCACCTCATGGTGGGAAAATTAATACTTAGTTTGAATATACTATTCCTAGGAGAGGCTTTGGCATGATTACTAGTACCTATTGTGATGTGGTTAATTTTTGGCACCATTTCTGGGGATGGTATCAAGCTAAGAATCTTATTGAGTCATTTTTTAGATAGTTTTATGCTTTCTAGATAGTATTTTGTAGTCCTGAACTTGCTTCACAAGTGTGAAGAATTTACTTGCATGCATCGAAGAGGAAGAAGATGAGATGAATATGGAATATTTCTTCTAGGAGAGTCTGCAAACCTGAACGAAGAAGTTGAAGAAGTTGAGTTACCTTTTGTTGACACAAGTCCCAAATTTCCTGCAGCATCTTCCTCTGAAGTAGAGCCTTTTGATATAGTTAGCATTCGACCTTTTGCTAAAATTTTGGCCATCTTTCTTGATAATTCTACCCCTAGTGCACCTTCTATTCATAATATTATAGCTAACATCCCTTTCCAGTAGAAAATCCATTTCCAAATACCTCCATTAATGGTACAACCTACCTTTCCATTCCCTCTTCCAAGCCTTATCAACAATGTTAATCTTAAGAACATACCCACTGCTGCACTTCCCAAGTTCTATGGTCTGGTAGCCAAAGATCCTGACACCTTTTTGTTTGAGTTTGACATCCTTTGTCGTAGCTTTAACTATAACACTGATGGTCACAACCTCAAGTTGTTTCCAACAACATTGAAGGAGTCATCCCTATGATGATTTATGGGCTTAGGAGCTAATGCAACAACTAGCTGGGATGAGATGTAGACTCTGTTTCTACAGAAATACAAAGAGTATTGTAGGGGGTGACCCAAGAGGAGATGACATTTTTCAAATGTCACAAAAAGAGGATGAAACTCTGGAGGACTATGTTTCACATTTCCTGTACAACATGCAGAAGAGTCCCCAACACGTGCTGGAGGAGGATTCATAGAAACTCATCTTCTTAAGGGGAGTAAATGATAGCTTCCTAGAAGCAATGGACCTCATGATTGGAGGGGACGTATCCCAATCTTTCTCAGATGACCTCAATAAAATATGCCTCAACTATTCATGATCAACTGTAAAGAAGGGCAGAGGATTTCGGTCTACAATCACTAAGGGGATCAGCTCAGGCATTTCCAACCTGGAGATATCTAACCCGCTGTTAGATTTCAAGAAATACATCGTTAATGATGTTGCTACACATCTGGATACCATGAATGCCAAGAATAAGCGTGCATATGCTAAATCTCAGTTAGCTGAGTATTGTCCTCATTGCCGCAAACAAAAGAAAGACTATGGATGCAAGCTGGTGGCAAACTTGGAGAATCAAAACTTACCTACTGAGTACATGAAGATAGAAGGAGATGAGCAAGAATTTTTTTTTTCTCAACGTCGACCATGGGATTCAAGATAAGGTATGCCTCAAGATCCTTTGAAAATTTCCAATCCTTACAATAGTCAATGGCAAAACCAAAATTATCAGAATCCTTCTCCGTACTCCCAACCTATTTGGAATAACCAGTGGCCTAACCAACAATAGAAACAGTGGCCTTAGCCTCAAAATTAGTGGCAACTACCACAGGGGAATTGGAAAAAAATAACCAATGGAGAGTGCCTCCACATTGGCCTAACCAAAATCATGGTTACCCACAATTACCACCTCCAGTACTTCAACCTGCAATAATGCTACCTCCTGCAGCCACAAGTCTTAATCCAAAGTCAAACCAATTACCTACTCAATCACAGCCTAACCCTAGTGACAAGCAACAACAAAAACCAATGTATACTACTAATGCTCAGCGGCACCTTGCCTATGCACTAGAGATATCCGATATCCATTTGAGATTTGGTACCACTCTGCTCGCACCTAAATATCCTATTATTACAGAAGTTGTAGACATTTCTTTAGCATTGGCACCACTTCCAGAAGCTACACTGCAAAATATTGTCCAACCAACTGATATATCCAGCAAAACTAATGTTCACACCTTAGTTAATCCTCACTTTCCACACATGCTTAGCATGGAAAAACCTATATCCCAAGAATAAATACCATTTGATATCCTTGAGCAGTTGAAAAACATGCATATCCAGATTCCTTTGTTCCAAGCTATCAAAGATGTTCATCTTTATGGAAAAGCTATTAAGGAAGCATTCCTCAAAAATCCTGGATGAAAGAAAAAGGATCCTCAAATAGTCCATGTTATAGGTCAACTTGTAGATATCATGTTAGGAAAGATGGTTATACCAAATTATTCTATCCCTGGAAGCCCAGTTGTTGATTTGATAATTAATGGTTAGTTTGTGAAAAAAAAATTCGTTGATTTGGGAGCAACTATAAATGTTATGATTAAGTATACAATTCATAGGTTGAGTATAGAGGGCTTGAGAACCACTCCAACAGTGTTACAACTTGCAGATAGTTCCAATGTCACCCTAGATGGTATCATAGAGGATATAGTAATCACCTTGGATTCTTGGGAATACCCTGTTGACTTTCTCATATTATCACCTAAAGTAAACTTTGTTGGATATCCATTTATCCTTGGAAGACCCTGGTTAGCCACCACTTATGCCAATATTAGTTGCAGATCAAGAAACATGAAATTTTCAAATAGCCAAGCAATAAAGAAGCTAGCATTATACCCTCCTGCCCAACCCCAACTAGATTTGAGTGATCCTATTTGGCCAGATTCAAGAGATGAGGAAGAAGAGCTAAATTGTGTTGCTCATCTCATGATGTTACACAAACAATCCTTTCTGAAAATGCAAGAAGAAGATAATGTGATACATAGTATTTTTACCAATGAGTGTGTCATAGAAAAAGATGTTTCTGAAAGCTCTATTCTACAGTTGTGTACCTATGAGGATTGTGTCTTTCCAGCAAGTCCTAACATAATCGATCAATTACTACCTTATGAAGTAGATACAAGCCCTATACTAAAGTGTCAATGATAGAGATAAAAACCACTGTGTAACTTTCCCTTGGTCACAATCTCCATGTTAACAGTAAGCTGCCACCACAACGATTGGCATTGTAAACCAAACTCCCGTGTAAGCATGAAAAATCCTTTTGTTGGGGTTATGGAGACATGGCAGGTTTGAACCCAAAGCTCTGCACACATAGAATCTACATCAATGAAGATAGTCTACCACTCCACCAACCTTAGAGAAGAATTAACCTAGCCTTGAGAGAAATAGTCAAAACTGAATTACAAAAGTTGTTGGATGTTGGTTTCATATATCCAATCTCTGATAGAAAATGGGTATCACCTTTGGTCATAGTGCCTAAAAAGGGGGGTAAATGGAGGATATGTGTATATTATAGGGAATTGAACAATTCCACAAAGAAAGACCATTTTTCCTTGCCATTTATTGATCAAGTTCTAGACACTTTGGCTAGTAAGAAGTACTTATCCTTTCTAGACAAATACATCAGTTACAACCAGATCAACATTGCTCCAGAGGATCATGAGAAGACCACATTCACATGCCCTTGGGGGACATATTCTTATTCTGCGTTACCTTTTGTCTTATGTAATGCACCAGCTACTTTCCAGAGAGCTGTAATCAGTATTTTTGCTGACATATCACATGATTGCATGGAAATATACATGGATGAATTCACTACATTTGGTGTCACCTTTGAGGAAGCCTTGAAGAACTTGGAAAAAGTGTTGATCAGATGTCAAGAACACAACCTATCTCTCAATAGTGAGGAATGTTTCATGGTGATGCTGGAGGGAGTAGTTCTAGGACATTTCATCTCAGAAGCTGGAATCTAGGTAGACCCTGCAAAAATAGAGGTAATTCTCACATTTCCTACACCTACTAAGAAAACATATGTTAGATATTTCCTAGTAAATGTTAGATATTATAGGTGTTTCATTCAAAATTTTAGTCAAATAGCTAGTCCTTTGTGCACCTTGCTTATAAAAGAGTCTGAGTTTTCATGGACAAAGGCCTGTGATGAATCCTTCCTGCAGCTCAGGTCATTGCTGACAACTGAACCAATACTTAGAGGGTCTGATTGGTCATTGTCATTCCACATACATACATATGCTTCTGACTATGCAATAGGTTTTTTCTTAGGAAAAAAGTCTAGTAACCTTGAAAATGCAATTTACTATATTAGAAAAAGCTTACATGGACCAGAGTTAAATTACATAGTGACTGAAAAGGAATTACTGGCAGTAGTTTATGCTTTGAATAAATTTCATCATTATGTAACAGGCTATCCCATCTTTTTTCATACTGACCATGTAGAAATCAAGTATCTCATGAAAAAACCTATCATCTCAGGAAGGTTAGCAAGATGACTTCTTCTTTTACAAGAATTTGACATAACCATCATTGACAAGCTAGGGAAGGAAAATGTAGTAGCTGATTATCTATCCAGAATCCAGCATGCTGACAAAGATACTACTATGATCGATGACACATTCCTTGATGAGCACTTGTTTAATATTTCTATCAAGAGTCTATAGTATGCTGATATAGCTAATTACCTTACAGCTAACAAGATTCCCACACATTTCTCTCTTAAGGATAGGAGAATGCTTGTAGAGAAAAGCTTCCAATTCTCTTGGATTGACAACACACTCTTTTATACTGGCCCAGAACAAGTCATGAGGAGGTGTGTGCGAGAAGATGAGACATATGACATCCTCCATGCTTGTCATAATGAACCATGTGGAGGACACTTTGAAGCTAAGAGGAAAGCACTGAAGATCTTAACAGCAGGTTACTATGGCCCACACTTCCCAAGGATGAAGCCACCTACACAAGGAAATGTGATAAATGTTAGAGGATAGGCTGTCTAAAAAAATCAAATGAAATTCCCTTGAATCCACAAGCGGTGGTAACACCATTTGAAAAATGAGAAATGGATTTCATTCGTCCAATAGATCCTCCATCTAATGGGAAATCCTACATTTTGGTGTGCACTGATTATCTGACCAAATGGGTCGAAGTAAATTCCATGAAGCACACAAGGGATCATAAGGTAGCAAAAATTTTGTATGAGGAGATCTTCACCAGATATGGAGTGCCAAGAGAACTTGTAACTGATCAGGGATAACAATTCACATCCAATCTAATAATAGAACTCATGAAGGAATACAACATCAGACATCGAAAGTCCAGTCCCTACCATCCTCAAGCCAATGGTCAGGAAGAAGTTACAAATTGAGAGATTGAAGCTATTTTAACAAAAATAGTTCATCTACACCACCAAGATTGGAGAAGCAGACTCCCAGAAGTCATTTGGGCATACATAACAACCTATAAAACCACCATAGGGTTCACTCCATTTGAGTTATTATATGGGAAAGAAGCAATGTTACCAATTGAATTTGAGTACAAAACATTGCGCACAACACTGGAGTTAAACATTGACCTTCCCGCAGCACAGAAAGAGCGATTGCTGCATCTCAATTCCTTGGATGAAATGCACAAATCTACATTGGAGTGGACTGAGATAGTACAAAAACAAAGGAAGAAGTGGCATGACTCCCATATTAAGAGCAAATAGTTTCAAGTTGGTGATTGGGCATTACTGTATGATTCCAGATTCAAATAAATACCAGGCAAGTTGTAGACAAGATGGCTGGGCCCATATGAAGTAAGCCATGTCTTTACTAATGGAGCAGTCTAGTTGAAAACTATTGACCCAGTGCACTTCAAGTTATTATTCAATGGACATCAGCTACGTCAATATCACTAGCCCTATACCAAATAAGTCTTCCTACAATAATTCAGACAACCAGTTCCAAATGAACAACAGGTAACACTTCTTGCAGCAGAGGGTGCAAACCTTCTTCCTGCAACTTTAACATAACATTCCTTCGAGCATGTCCATAATAAAAACTTGATTTTCACATGAAGTCCAATTCTCCATTCACTTTCTAAATTCTTCTTTTCAACTCACTTCATTTTTTTACCTTCCACCCACCCATCTTCCACATCATCACCGCTTTCCATTTCTATGTTTCAAATAAGAGCCAAGTCAGCTGACGCATGCAGCCGCTAGGATCATTCCACTCTAGCCACATTTTTTGGGCATGTGTGATGATTGAATGATAGGTATAAACTTTTCAATTTTTTTCCACTTTTAGCACATAGATTTAGGTAATTATATCTATTACTGCAATAAATCTATGATTGCTGCATTAAGCCAATTCCGTACCTCATGCCAAGTATGACAAGTGTGGATACTTGTCATCATTTTGTAGGGGGCAGGGAAGTGTATTAAGTTCTAATGTCATTTTGAATTACTCGTAAATATTTCCCATCACCTCAAATCTATACTTTGGCCTTGTCTCATTAAAATCCCATTGCTATATCACACAAGTGTCGTACTGTTATTCCCAAATTATCCCTAATTTTCAAACTTGATGTGACCTAAAAATCCTATAATTAAACTATGTGGCAACTCACAGTTAGAGTTATAATTTCTTCTGTTAAAATTTCATTATCATTGTTTATGTCAAGAACAACAGAAGATTGAAAAAGTTCTGTATTTTTACAAGGACCAGTCTGAAATTAAAAAAGGAATAAGATAATTGTCAATTGCAGAGAAGAAAATTCGAAAATTGACAATCTTAGGCTACAACATAAATTTGGAGGTGAATTTGGAACAAATGGGAGGGCATCTGCAGTGACATGAGCCAGTGGTTCATGGTGTTTTTCTTACAGATGTCAAAGAAGTAAGGAGGTTTAATGCATGTGGTTGGTTGGGATACTTCTTGAAATTAATAGAGTTTGATGAAGAAGTAGCAGATGAATTTACAAATATATTTGAGGAAGGGCAAGAAACTGTATGGGGATTAATAGTTTTCGCAATAGAAGAATGCATAGCAGAGGTAACCAGATGACCAGTAGCTAGAACACTACCCCAATGTGCATGATGTCAGGTCATCTCGGGCCTAGTTTACCCTACCAAGTGACCCTCCTCTAAAAATTAACAATCAAGGGTGCAAACAAATGTCTCTTCCTCTATCATTTAATGAATTGGAAACACACATTATCAGGTATTTGACTTGCAAAGGAAGATTTTCAAATTTGCATGCACATCATTTTAAGTTACTTAGCTATGTAAGGCATAATATTCTAGTGAAACTTCCTAATTTCTTATACAACATGCTAATTATCAGTGTCAAGGAAACACAAAAGGGAAATGTAAATTTTGTCACCCGCCATGCCCTAATCAAATTTCTAGTTGAGAAATCTCTTAGGGAAGTCTCTCCCTTAGCATGGTCAAAATTTGTCCAGCATAAAACCCTGCAACCTCAGGTTGACCCTATTAAGCAACCTAGCAATGGTGATGCAACACCTATTGAACCAGCTGTTGAACAGGACACCCAAGAAATAGAAACTGAAAATATTCAATAAAATATGCCTTTTCCTGCTCATATGAGCAATTTACCTACTCCTTCCCAAAAGAAAGGAAAATGAAAAGTAGGAGAAGGAACCTATGTTCTTGTAGCCAAACTATAAAACCCCATAGCTTCAAAAGGGAAGAAAATAAAATTGGCTCCTGTAGTAGAGAGACCAAAGAAGGTTGTCAAGAAAAAGGCTGTGGAGTTTGAGGAAACTCATGTGCGAAGAAGCACTAGAATGAGAGGACAACTTCCTACAGTGTTCTTAGAAAGCCAACCTGTTTACCCCAAACAATCTGATATAGAACCCCATGTGCAAATTTTTCTAGATGAATCCCCAAATCAGTCTGAAATCCTAGACATTTATCAAAATCTAACAGAGAAATATGATGATGAACCTGATTAATGTCATAACAACCCCCAAGAGAGCCATCAAAATATCTCAGAGAGAAATGAGGAAGATGTTCCAATACCTCATCAGTCAGCCTACTCAAAGAATGTCATAGTCCCTTCTAAAAGAACCTGGTTTACTAGCTACTTAGAGAAAGCATGGAAAGAACAAAGGAGGCAAAATAATAAAGTAGAAGATTGTGGTCCACCCACTCTACAATCACTTCTCTTTGGTTTATACAATAAATATGTTTTTACAACAACCTTATGGAAAGAAGAGAAGAAGAAGATGCAGACGGTAATAATAGACCAAAGTGAGGAGATAAAAGACCTAAAAGAACAATTGGAAAGACAAAAGTAAAGGATGGATCATGCCCTAAATTTTGTTGATCAAATGATCACTAGTAGGCCACCTCCTAGGGTTTATGTGATTTTTTTGAAAGAACAGTTCCTTTTGTTCCAACTAATGATGACCTTAAAAGACATAGAATCTGAGTTTAAAACTTCTCAGGAATTTTATGGCCTATATTAGACCCTTCCTTCATGGAAACATAACTTACTTTGTGAGTTGTACTTACATAACTTCATTATCCCTGCAGAAACTGAATGGAACCCTTTACTCTACATAGGGGATATACACCTGCGGGCATTAATGTCCTTGATGAATAATGAAGAAAACTATGATAGACAGCTGAAAAATTACAGAGATCAAGAGAAGTCAGAACCCTTTTCGTTAAGGGAAGAAAGCAACAGACCTAATGTGCTCCTCAAGAATTGGTTTAGCCTAACCTATGGAAAAATAAAAGTGGAAACAAAGAAGAAAATCTTTGATATCAGAACAGTGGTCTATGCAGAGTATGAGGTAATGTCTTACTTTGTTTTTTAGAGAGCCTTGGGTGGTTCCAGAAGCAGGTGGAGTAGACTTCCAAGAGTATTTAAGAAATTAGAGCCACACAACCCTCTCAACCTCGAGGTAGCTATTCAAAGAGCACCAAAATATATCTAGCTAGGTAGGTAGATTAGACAAGAGCTCTGGTGTCCACTTACCATGCAGACACTTATGTTCCTATGGCCCCTTTATGACACCAAGGTTGCAAGGCTTGATCAACTACAGGAGGACCACAGGATGGATGCCTGAGAAAGGACTAGAGGTTTCTACTACACTTTCAAGAGACAAAGAAGAGGAAAGATAGAGCCTAGATAATTCCAAGGAATTTCCAAGAGATGCAATGCTTGAGTAGAAGAATTATACTTACCAGGGGCAGATGATGAGCCAATTTATTGTCTATATTTTATCTTAATCTTGATACTTTGTTTTAAACATTACCAAGACATTTGTGGACCTATAGCTATTTGAACTTGTGTTAAAGTATAGTTAGAACCATCAAGCCTATGTGTAGATAGTTATGTCATATTTTTCTAATATTATATATATTTCAGTACTTCATATAGCTATCAGAATGTGTGTTATAATATTTGGATTAGTTTGATTAAGTTTACTTGTATACATTTCTGCATGATTAACTAACCTGCCAGGAAGAAGGAGCAGCTTGAGAGTGGTCGAAAGCATTAAAGAAGAAATGTTGAAGCCCATCTGGGATGAGGAAATCATCATGGAACTGAAAGACATGGCTTCTACATTGGAGGAGCCACCATCCTAGAGAATATAGGAGTATAGCTCTGCTATATTTCCTCAGCACTCATTATCCTGTTGAATTGGTCGCCCAGACTTTATTGCATATGTTGTGGGCTATTACGTTCCCTTTTTCTTCTATGGAGAGATTTAATTCATAACTTATCTTTTTGTTTGGAATAACATAAATCCTCTATTTATAAGAATTTTATTGTTATTTTTTAAGTTCAGAAGTTTTTGGAAATATATTGTTGCATCTTGCACAACAAGTTATTTTCCAGTTCTATGCATTGTTCCTATGTAATCAGTTTCTGAAATATAATGAAGTGATTTTGGTTTATCTTATGTGTTAGTAGTTAGCATAATCCAACCAAGAGGGCCCACATGGGAGGTGGATTAGATTAGAGTAGATTAGATTTACTTTCAACTTTTACAACATTTTGAATACAAGTGTACTGTATTTTTTCCTAAAGCATTATACTTCATGAATGTTCCTACAACACCTACAAGGATAGTTATAGTGGATGCTCTGGATTGATAGGATAGATTTAAGTTAAGTTTGCAGTTTCTATCATTAATTCCATTAAGTAGTCAAGAGTGTTTCTTTCCTACAGCAGTAGCATAGGTTTCTTTCATGCATTTTTAATTCCTACAGCTTAGGTAGTATGACTCACTGAGAAACTTAGTGAACATATCGTGTTGTCCCATTTTAAGTATACGTCCCTGGGTTGAAAATTTAAATGCACCTCATGGTGGGAAAATTAATCCTTAGTTTGAATATACTATTCCTAGGGGAGGCTTTGGCATGATTACTAGTACCTATTGTGAGGTGGTTCAATGGTCTCAATGGTTTTAATCCTTATATGTTCATCTTCTTTTAATGCTAATTATTTCCCCACTTCAAGTTTTTCATACAATTCTTGAGGAATGCTTCCTACTAACTCTATCAAGTTCTTCTTAAAATTCAACATGTGTTTAATTACAATATCTTCAACAAGAATTTTATCATCATCATTGTATCTAGCATAGTATCTTTTTGAGTTGAGTGATTTTACCTTGATCAACAACTCTCTTCTCTAGTTGTCTTATATCAGGTTTCCATGCATTTTTATTTTCTTCTGCTTCTTTCTTTTTCTTTTATTCCTCTTTTTCTTCTTCTTTCCTTCTCCTTTCTTCTTCTTTTCTCTTCTTTTCCTCTTCCTTCTTCTTATCCTCTCTAATTTTATCTCCTTTTGTCTTCTTCTCTACCTCAATTTTTTGCCTTTTAAGTGATAGATTATGTTTGGAGGACCTTGTCCTCTTTGCAGGGATAACTTGTATTCTTTCTATCTGTGAAATATTTTCTGGTGTAGAGTCAGGTACTTCCACCATAGTAGGAGGTGGATTGTTAGCCTTCTGAACTTCTGGATGTGGACAAGCTCCAAGGGAAAATATTTCCAACCCAGATTCTCTCTCTGTCATCTTCCTTCTTATCTCCTTCATCTTTTCCCTTGTCAAACCTACCTTTTAGACTAAGTCATCAATGACTTTCTCAACTTTTTTCTTCCTAGCAGCATTAGTTTTTTCCTCTCTGATCTTAGAGGATTTATCCTCATAGCTACCCCATCTTTCCTCTGATGGATCTATCTCTGAAGATAGTACATGCTCAACGTGCATAGTCAAAAGTTTTGTGCTAACTTCATACCCCATAGGGTAACACTATTTTATCCTTGGATCAACTACCTCAAAACATTTATAATCAGTTTCAACCATGAAACATATTGTATCCTTGTATTTCTCTACCATCTCCTTTGGTATTCTCACTCTTTTTTTATCTCTCACTGCAATATTTTGATCATCGCAAATAGTTCTCCATCTACCCATGTGCTATTATACCTTTTGTAATTGTTTGATATTTGTAGACCAATAGGCTCATCATATTTCCATGCTCTAGGGTGCATACTAGGGAATTTATTCACAATGTGAATATACATGTGTATCAACAACGATCCAAATCTGAAAGCTTTACTCTCATCTCTATTGATTTTCCTTACATTTTCCATAAATTATTGTGAAAGAAATTTTCATAGGTTATACTTAACATTCTCCTTTACCATTCTATATGCCATCATTATGACACCAACTAATTTTGAATTGGGTTGGCTGATATAATGAAGTTTATATCCCAATATCATTGCCACCAATCTAACATCTTGCTGAAAGATGTCGGCCACAGTCATTGCACACTTATCCCATTTGGAATGGGTTAGGGTTTCTCAGTAACAGGGATGACTCTAGATTTATCCAGACTAGTGATGTCATGGATCAACTCACTACAAATATTTATAGGTTTCTCACTAATCCAGATGAATTGGTCATGCACTCTACTCAAAATGATCTTGAACCGTTCTTCTTCATCAAATTCATAAATTTATGCCATTTTAATAACACTTAGATTTTCAAGATGAGAAAACTCATTCTTCCATTTGTCGTCTTCCTTAATCATGTCTTTTATCTACTTATATATTTTAAAGTCACCTAACGAATCATACTTACAATGTATGTAAGCCCTATCATCCCCTACGTGTAGAACTCCGTAGGGTTTTTGAGAAAATACGCCTTTAGGTTCATCTTCAGTGGATTCACAAGAATGCTTCTTAAACTTGTATCTAGGTATCTCATTAACATTAAAGATCATAGGTGTATCCATATTCACAAGCTCACGAGTGATGTAAATACCTTTTGATTGCAAATTCTAAGAATCTTAGTTTGTTCAATTGCTTCAATGCTTTAGTTTCTTAGCTCTTGTTGCTCTAGACTCTATTATTCTTCAATTCTACACTTTGAATGATGAATAGATAAGTTATTTTTTCTATCCTTATACTTCACTGTGTAAAGAAATGACATAGTTTCCAAGAAACTCATCTCTGCATATGAGCCAGTTGATCAATAATTTGGCGATCATAGTATATAGATTTTAAGTTTTTTCGATCATAGATATATGTTTCACAACATTCATACATGCTCTCCCTAAGCTCACAAGAGGTTATCCTTCATAGTCAGGGGATGGATAGTATTTTTTTGTATCTCTCCAATTCTCCCCTTAAGGCCATGCTTGTCCATCTAGGTTGATGTAGCAATGTTACCGTCAAGAAAAGATTCAGTAGCATCTACTGACTCTCCCTAAGAATTTTCCTCACTAGCTTCCTTTACCTTCCATACCTTTCCACTATTTACATCTTCTTCTTTCTTGAAATGAATGTCAACCTCATTCATGTAATCTGTAAGACTCTTACCAGTATCACTAATGTTCTTCTTTTCAACAATAGGATCCACTTATGTTCCCATTACCATTGTATCTACATAATTTTGCAATATGTCCTGGATTATTGTAGCATGTAGGAGGTAGTCTATTTTGATTATCCTACAAATTAAAATGCTTTGCAGTATGTACAAAGTTGTTATGTTTAAAACATGTTATTTTAGTTGTTGTCTCCTCTTTGATATAATATTTCTTGGTTCTAGATTGATCAGGCTTCTTGCATTCAATATTTTTGTGTCCATATGATTTACAGTTTTAAAAGAACTAGTAAAGGTATTGTAAGGAGCCTTACATCTACAATCCATCTTCATGTGTCCCATTTTGTTGCATCCAAAATATCTACCTCTGAAAGGTCTGATATGTTCACTAGGTTATTTATGAGTAGATATTTCTTTATCAGTCTTTACTTTATATTTTTTCTTCTTAAATCTTAGAACATTCAGCTTCATTGAAGCCAACTCCAGTAATATCACCTTTAGGTTTCTATCTTTCTCTATTTTCATCTATCTTATCACTGCTTATATGTAGTTTCTCATTATGTTTCTTTGCTTCAACAAGTTCTTTAATGATATGATTCTAATTCTCTAGTTCTAGATATTTGCTCCTGTAATCATCAAGTTCCATCTGCATTCTTCCCATCTGAATATTAGAACCTTATAAGGTCTCTTCAATTTTTTTCTTTCATGCTTTACTTGTCAAATTTATTTAGCCATCTACAAAGAAGTAGTCTCATGATCATGCTTCAAATAATCTTTCTCTTGTCTAAGTTGTTTTATCTGATTTGATGTATCATTGTTTGAATCTTATTTTATCTTTTCCATAAGGTCTTATCTCTAATTTCTGGATAGTTCAAGTTATTCTTTCAGTTTCTTAATGAAACCCTCTTCTCTTCTTAGTTTTAACTTCAAATATCCATTTTCAACTTTCTCTTTATCAAGGTCTTCAAGTGTTGCTTCAAAGTTCTCTTTCAAACTTTTTGAACCCATTCTGATCTTAAAATTTCTCTCTAAGGGCCTTGTGCTCTAACACCAATTTTTAGGATTAAGTAATACTGAGAGGGAGGTTGAATCAATATTACAACACTTTAAACTTAAAATTATTAAGTCCCAACTTAACCAAATGAATATTGAAATGAAAAGAGAATAAGCATAAAGTATACAATTCATAACACCATAATTATTCTCGAGGAAACCTTGTTAAGGGAAAAACCCTGGTGGGGATAGTACCCACAAATATGCAATAAAATATTGAGTCCTTGTTAGGAGACCTATCTTTGTTATGAGTTGAGTATTAAATTAGTACATTTCCTTTTTAAAGGAATACAAAACCATGTTAGGGGTATACTTGAGCTCACTTCTCTTAGAATCAGAATATATCTATGTTACAATGTTATATCCAAGATGAATATAAACAAGCATCTGTTATGCTTAGGTAGTTCTATTTGTAAGTCACATCACGTTTTTCCTGATTCTAACATCACAGTGCATATATACATTCATTCAACATAACACACCCTTCGCTTCTCAAAATCTCTCCATATATATATCATATTACATATCCAGTCGGCTCCCAAATACATTACAAAACAAGACCAAAACTTATGCAAATAGTAAATAAAAAGTTGGCAATCATACACTACCCAAATAGATGTCACACTTAACCCAAATCCAACTTAGCACATTTGGATTCCACATTATACTTCCTCAATCATTGTGACCATTCAACTGCTCTGTCTCATTGTCTTACTGTCTTCGCACATCTTAAAACATCTATAATTTACTCATATGATCTCCATAACTCAAGAGAACTTAATTGAAGTTCTATTATACTCCAGAATATCTTTCTCTAAGATCACACATCATAATTCTATTGGATGATATCAGATTTGGATACTATTTCTGTTGTTGATATTCATGTTTTGTCACTGATGTCAACATATGTTTCTGTTAAGAGAACATACTGGTTATGATAACTAACAAAAGTGTATGGAAATTGTATGGATGAATCAAAATGATCGAAGATAAGGATATGAAGAAGGATGTGTGATGACCTTATTCCTAAGGTCGCTTGGCTTAATATTGCATATTGGTGATTGTTAGAATAATAAGCAGAAAAATGCAAATATTAATGCACGAAAGAGAACACAAAGACACAGAGATTTAATGTGGTTCACCCAATCCCTAGGCTACGTCCACCAACAGCAAGTCCAATATATTTATTATTATCCATTAATTACAATCTAAAACTTGCAACTCAATACCACCACAGGAAGCTACTAAAATCCCTCATACAATAATGAATCTCCAAACCCTAAGCCCTTTACACACGTATTTTTGACATAACCTAATTAGGGAAAAAATACTCCAACTAATAGAAAATTGATGGTCGACCCTTTACAATATTATTAAGTCATTGTTGGCATTGCCCCTTGACCCCGAGCTTGGGGGCACTGCCCCCAAACCCCTGTAGATAAGTCTAGGGGGAAACCGCGCCGAAAGAAACTGAGTCTGATTAGGCTCCACATTCATAACAATCTCCCACTTGGAGACTGATCAAACTCCACAAAAATATCCTCCCACTTGGAGACTGATCGACCAAACCTGTAGCTCCCACTAGAATAAAGAAACCACCCTGGACTCTGCTATTATTTTATTTTGTTCAGTCTAGAAGACCAACTGAAGCTGAAAAGGAATTCAGCTTCTCCCTTATCACTGCCTTTGTAAACATATATGTTGGATTATCATCTGTATGTATCTTCTCCAACTTTAACTGTCCATCATCCAAAACTGACCGAATGAAATGATATCGCAATTGTATGTGCTTTTTTTTTTAGTGCAAAGCAGAATTCTTTGCAAGATGAATGGCACTCTGACTATCTGAATACAAATAATTATTTGACTATGGATGTCCCAATTCTTCCATGAAGAATTGAAGCCATATCATCTCCTTGTCTGCCTCTGTAGCAACAACATACTCTACCTTTGTACTGGATAATGCATTCACCTTTTGTAACCGATAAATCCAACTCACTCTTGTCCCACCAACAGTAAATACATAACCTATAGTACTCCGTCTGGTATCTATATCTCCTATCAAATCTGAGTCAACATAGCCATGAACAGTAGTAGAAGAGCCCCTAAAGTGTAAACACTTATTGGAAGTACCTCTCAAATATCTGAGAATCCATTTGATTGCATTCCAATGCTCAATCCCAGGGTGACTCATATACTGGCTAACGACTTCCACTGCATGTGCAATATCTGGCCTAGTACATACCATAGCATACATTAAGCTCCCTACAGCTGAAGCATAAGGTATCTTGGACATTTTTGCCTCTTCTTCTGGTGTCTTTGGACACATTTCTTTAGTCAATTTCAAATGACCAGGCAAAGGTGTAGTGACAACTTTGGCATCCTTCATGTAGAATCTCTGCAACACCTTTTCAACATAATCAACCTGAGATAGAGTTAATTTTTTGTTCTTCCTATCTCTACAGATTTTCATGCCAAGGATTTGTTCTACTGTCCCCAAGTCCTTCATAGCAAAAGATTTTGCTAATTGTTTTTTCAACCCCTTAATATGATCCATGTTGGATCCAGCTACAAGCATATCATCAACATATAAACATAAAATAATATAGCTGTCATTATTTAACCTCTTGAAATAAACACAAAGGTCAGAATTACATCTAGTGTATCTATTCTCATTCATAAAAGTATCAAATTTAATATACCATTACTGAGGTGCTTGCTTCAAGCCATATAAACTTTTTTGCAATTTGCACACTAAACTCTCCTTACCCTTGACCTCAAATCCCTGTGGCTGTACCATATATATTTATTCATTCAAATCACCATGAAGAAAGGCTATTTTAACATCAAGGTACTCTAAATGAAAATCTTCAGTAGCCACAATACTTAAAACAGTATGAATAGAAGTCATTTCAACAACTGGAGAAAAAATCTCATCAAAATCAATACCATGTTTATGTGCAAATCCTTTTACGACTAATCTGGCTTTAAATCTTTTATTACCTCCATCTTCTTCTTTCAACCTGTAAACCCATTTTTTCTGCAAAGCCCGTTTACCTACAGGTAACTTACATAAATCCCAAGTATGATTTTTCAGCAAGGAGTCCATTTCATCTGTCATTGCAGACTCCCACTAAAGTTTTGTATCCAACTGCATAGCTTCATTATAAAATTCAGGTTCACCAGCATCAGTTAATAAGATAGAATACAAAGAAGGTGAAAATCTATCTGGAGGTCTACTTAGCCTTGTTGACCATCTAGCATTTACTGGGGTGTATGGTATTTGTTGTTGCTGTAGTTGTGGAGCCTAAGGAATTTCTAGAACATTATCATTTTGAATATCATCCAGCACTACATAATCATTTTCTTTCTTCTTATGCTGCTGCAACAGATCTTTGTACAACACTTTCTCATTGAATATGACATCCCTGCTTCTTACAATTTTAAGATTTTCAAAATCCCAAAGCCTATAACCAAATTCATCAATGCCATATCCAACAAATATACATTTCTTAGATTTAGCTTCCAACTTGGTTCTATTTTCAAAATCTATATGTGCAAACACTTCACAACCGAAGGTTCTGAGAAAAGAATAACTCACCTTCTTACCTATCCATGCTTCCTCTAGGATACCACAATCCAAGGGAGTAGAGGGACCTCTATTTATCAAATATAAAGCAGTATTTATAGCCTCTACCCACATGTTTAGGGGGAGCCTAGTATGCAACCTCATGCTCCTAGCACGTTCCATTATTGTCTTGTTCATGCGTTCAACCACTCCATTTTCCTGTGGAGTCCTTGGAACTATTTTTTGTCTACGAATACCAGTAGAGGCACAATAATATTCAAATTATTTTCTGCAATAATCACCACCATTATCAGATCTGAGACATTTTAATCTTTTTCCAATCTCATTTTCAACCAAGCTTTTCCATTTCTTAAAAGTTTCAAATACATCAGATTTCTGTCTAATGAAATATATCCATACTCTCCTAGTTGCATCATCAATGAATGTAACATAATACTGAGACCCACCAAGGGAAGATACCCGAGCTAGACCCCATACATCTATATGCACAAGCTCTAATTTTTCATCTTTCTTTTCCTTCCCACTCTTTACAAAACTAACTCTCTTTTGTTTTCCATACACACAACTTTCACAGAAATCCATATTAAC
>MU224358.1:1597903-1608303 GCA_018584345.1 Thuja plicata
CATTATCTCCCAAATAAACTAGCCCAAAATCTCCTTGGACATAATCAACAAAATAACCTCTATGGGGTGTAGCATGAAATGAAGCCCCTGAATCTAACACCCATGAATCATCAACATTTTCTAAAGAAAAGAGCAAAGCATCCTCTTCAGATTTGTTACTTACCACATTTGCCTCCTTGTTTCCATCATGTTTGTCTCCTTGATCTTTCTTCCGAGACCAACAATCTTTCTTCTTATGTGGTAGTTTTCCACAGTACCAGCAGTCGCTAGGTCCTCTTGACTGAGACCTCTTTCCCTTTGACTTCCCTCATGATTTTCCATGATTTCCAGAGTTGTTTCCTCTATCTCTTGTTCTACCTCTGCTTTTTGCGTTCAATACACTACCCGATGTGGAAGCCCCTAAGCTTTTCCTATGAATTTCCTCACTCAATATAACACCAACAACATCATCAAACTTTAGGGTATTAGAACCAGAAATAGAATTACTAACATCCATTACCAAGCCATTCTAGCTTTCTGGCAAAGAGCACAAAATCAAGAGAGCCCTAACCTCTTCATCAAAGGTAATTTTAACTGAAGTTAACTGACTTGTAACTGTATTAAACTCATTCAAATGATCAGTGACTGATCCACCTTCTACCATTTTCATATTAAATAAACACTTCATAAGAAATACCTTGTTTGAAGCTGAAGGCTTTTCATACAACTTCGCTAGGGTTTCCATCAGATCTTTAGCTATTGTTGCTCTAGTAATATTGAATGCCACCGATTTTTATAGGCATAAATGAATACTCCCCAGTGCCTTCCTATCCAAAATATCCCAATCTTCCTTAGACATTTCTGCCTCTTTCTTGGCTACTCCCTCTAATGGCCGCCATAGATCCTTCTGATACAGATAGTCCTCCATTTTCATCTTCAATAACTGGAAGTTCTGCCCATTAAACTTATCAACCTTGAGCCTACCCTCGTCTACCATTTCTCCCACTTAACTGAGAGACTCTCCCACTAACTCGTGAGACCTACTTCAGAGAATAGAGTAAAGAACAAACAAAAAAACTTGGCTCTGATACCACTTTTTAGAATAATAAGCATAAAAATGCAAATATTAATGCATGGAAGAGAACACAAAGACACAGAGATTTAATGTGGTTCACCCAATCCCTGGGCTACGTCCACCAAAAATGAGTCCAATATCTTTATTATTATCCAGTAATTACAATCTAAAATCTGCAACTCAATACCACCACAGGAAGCTATGAAAATCCCTCATACAATAATGAATCTCCAAACCCTAAGCCCTTTACACACATATTTTTGACATAACCTAATTAGGGAAAAAAAACTCTAACTAATAGAAAATTGATGGTCGACCCTTTACAGTATTATTATGTCATTGACCCCGAGCTTGGGGGCACTGCCCCCAAACCCCTGTAGATAAGTCTGGGGGGAAACCACGCTGAAAGAAACTGAGTCTGATTAGGCTCCACATACATAACAGTGATGTTACAGATGTTTTAGTGAAGACTAGTTTCTGGATTGTGACAGTGATGCTTGACAGAGCAGGTCTCTGTGTTTTGTGTATATCTTATAGGTGAAGATGTTTTAGGGTATGCAAGCTTAAGGGATGACATAAAGCACATTGAGTAATTTTGGGTATTGATCGATAGTCGTGAACATGTTGGTGACGTTAGTTGTGGTGTGTATTCTGGAGGAGACCTATTTGGTGGATGACTTCATAGATGTAGCATTGATTATGAATTGTGAGTATAAATTGCAGATCTTGGAGTATATCCGATGTTTTGTACTTGATGTTTACTTGTTTTGGGTACTATGTGTATATTAGCAAGGCATTAAATAATTATTTGTATATTGGGAAAGCTTAATTGGCTGACCTAACCAATTATTGTAATAGGGTATATATGTGAGATATTTTCTTTTGAAAATATGTATGTATGATGAGAAGGTAATTGTGAAGATAGAGAAGTGTGGAAGCTGTGAGGCTTGTTTGGATGCAGTAGAGTTTGTGATTGTAATACTTCATTGGAACTGCCCAAACAAAGACAGTTTCTATCAGATAGTTCTTTAAATTATATATTTCTCTATATACACTTATTTGGATTGTTAATCCTTAAGGGTGGCGTTAACCTTCTTTGGGTAGTGTGCCTAGGCAGTGAACCCACTGTTACTCTTGACTCCTAATAGGGTATGTCCTTTAACATGGACTATGTACTATAATGTTGTAATAAGCTCCTAACAAGGCTAAATCTTTTAACAGGGATACTATACTCTCAGTACATCATTTGTGGGTGCTAATTCCTGCTGAGGTTTTATCTTTAATAGGGTTTTCTTGACAATAATAATTGTGTTATTATATTGGCATTTATTGTGTTATCTTTTGCATTGAAGTTTTGGTTTATAAAGTTTAAAGTATAATATTATGTATCACAACTGATTCACCCCCCCCATCTTAGTTGTGCTTGTGGACTGTTATTCCTAACAATTGGTATCAGAGCTACTGGTCATTAGAGAGAAATATTAACAACTTGAGGTGATCCTAAAGATGACTTACTATAGGAAGGATAGTTCGAAATTTGATCCTGAAAAATTTGACAATTGGAAGAACAAGATGAGAACACATCTGCTATGTTTAGGAATTGACTACTAGATGATCATGAAAAAGAAGGAAAATATAACGACTGAGGATAAATTGGAGAAGGCTACTGAAGATGATAAGAAGCTATTTTCATTTAATATGGTCACATGGGAATCATTGATCAACGCACTTTCTGAAGGTGAATTCATAGAAGTAAAAGAATTAGATTCTGCACATGATATTTAGACAAAAATGGAAGCATTGTAAATAGGAGATAAGTTTACTAAAAAGGAAAAGCTACAGAATTGGAAGATAAATATGGAATCAATGAAGATGAGAGATGATGAGAACATTAGGATGTATGCACAAAGAATTAATGAAGTGGTTACTGGCATCAGAAACTCTAGAGGTACTTACAGTGAGGAAGAAGTGATTACAAAGATACTCAAATCTCTAACACCTATTGTAAATGAGAAAATATGGATAGGGTTTAGAACAATGTTGGTTTTCTCATAAAAGTGTCCCTATGCACATATTATCCACTTAAATTTAATTGTAATTGATAATGGGTGTAAAGTTTGGAAATACTTGCAAAGAATAATGGAGTAAAATACCTACCTCACATCATAGAAGATCTGGAAATACCATTTTTCTGATGCCTGTGTTGAGTTTCTCAAAAATCTGGGACCGGATCTAGAATACAAACGTAGAGATGAACAAAACTCAAAAATTTTTTTCCATTCTAACACAGTTTTGATTTTGACCCTCAAGTCAATTTCACTATTGAACCAGAATTTTTGATTATGACCTAGGCCAGAATCGACCTCCAATTTTGACCTAAGGAAGAATCGACCTAAAAATTCTCCGATAGGAAATCTGTTTCTGGATCCTGAAAGTTTGCCGAAAAGGGTATCTGAATCTGCACTCCAATTTGTTGTTCCAAACCTGTACCTACAATGAAAATGGTTTGTTTTTTGGGGGGGAGGGGTTTGCCTTGGTCAAACCCTAGTTTTGGAATTAACCTTATAATATAATTGAAATTTCATAAATAAACAAAGCAAATAGAACAATTCACCTTTCTTATGTAGAAGCCCTTGTGGCGGATTCGAATCCATGGATCCACAAGTATGTATGCACTAAATGGATGTAGAATGTAAAATGTCAGATGTAGGATGTCTCAAATCAATTGCTTGAATATCTTCAACACCAATCTTGAATGGATCTTGGAATAGGAAGAGGCTTGGAGGAATGTGGATGGAGAAATCTTCAACAAGAGGGCTCCATAGAGCTTGAATCCTTCAATGACTACCAATGGATCTCCTTGATGAATTGGATGATTTAATGATTGAGTGCTTGAATTCTTGAGTGATTTAATGCTTGATAGTAGATGATTGCTTCAATATATTCTTGCTTCAAATCTTGCTTCTTAACTTTCACTTAGATTTCACCTCTTGAGACTTAGAAAAAATGAGAGGATAAGGCTTCCTTATATACAAATCTAGGGCACAATCTTCTAGAGAGGCCTACATAGGAGAATTAAATTCTCATTATACCTATACCCATAGAAGAGGACCTATATTAAATATAATTTAAGAGTCATCATTTTGGAACCAAAAATAGTTGACCCGGAAGCAGGAATTTACTCTTTCTGAAGCCCGACATCTAGAAACCCCAAAAAATTGAAATCTGGACCTTGGGCCATAAAAAGGTTGATTCTGACCTAGGTCAAGGTCAAGTTCAAACTTGACCTAGAAGTTTTACCTTGACCCTGAAGTCAAGAACTTCAAATCTGCAGATCAGGGTAACAAAAATAGGCTGGAGAGAAGTGGAAAAGGGGCAGAACAAGGGGAAAAGCCAGATCCAAGTCAAAGACCCATTCAAGGTGCTTGACATGACCCCAAACCACTTAATCGGAGGGCTAAACCAATCCAAAATGGAAGTACTTCCATTTTTTGATGATACATTTAGCCCCCACTTTAGCAAGAGTATGGACTCGATGCAAGCTCTTGGTAAATGAGATCATGAAGAAAAGATAATCTTACTGAAATAAAAAGGGACAAAGGAATCCTCAAGCACCCAGGGACTTAAGTCTTTATCAACCCTAAGATTATGATAAGAGAGATATCACTAGTTAAAGAGAAAGAGAGAGAGGAGTGGTTAGCTTGCTCAGTAAGATGTGTGTATCTCACTGTGAACCACAAAAAAGGATAGGATGGCCCACCAAGAAAGCACTTGATAGTCACCCCATAAAGTTGTGCGCCTTCTAGCAGCTTTGTTCATGTATGTAGTGCATCTTCTGAAATCTTTTTTGAAGTACCCATGAATCCATATCCTTATATCACCATGGAATAGATTTGTAAAATGTGTATCTCTTCAAGATTTAGCAACTTATGTGCATTACCTTCAGAGGATTTATCATATTGAATTGTAATTTAATGTGTATATCTTTAGGATTTAGAAACTTATGTGTGTTACCTTCAGAGGATTTAGCATGTTGTAAAATAAAAGGTTAGAAAAAAAATACAATAATATAGAATGAGGGAGGCCATGTATATGCCCCCCTCCTTGTGAGGGATAACACACTATTCAGTTTCCAAGGTGAGATATTTATCAACCATGAAAACCCAATGTCAAATAATGAAAATAGGTTATGATCAAGGACATAGATCCTCAATGTAAACCAAATTTTTTATGCATGATTGGACATCACATAATATATAGATACTACTTAACCAAGGGAAAAGTGGATCTCGGGAAGATAGAAAAGAAAGAGATGGCATCCTTGCCCCCCAAGCATAGGAACAAGGATGAAAGGGAACCTATTATATTGCTCACAACACTATGCAAGACAAAGAGCCCCCAAGGATTAGGGTAACATTGTTTACATAATGTAGAGTTCCATAATAGGAACATAAATGTTATTTAGAGAAAATAGGATTGAAATACAACTCATTGCCACATGATATATAAATAACTTTAATATCAATGAGCTGCCTAATCTTATAATGTAAAGCTTGACATTCATTAGTAGAGTGATCATGAAATCTATGATACAAACAAAAAGGAGAGTCTTCAAGTTTGGACTACGTTTCTTTTTGCGTTTAGGTCTAGCAATCATCTTACCACGAAGGAGTTTAGGAAAAAAGACTTCTTGGTCAAATTCCTTCATAGGTTCATCATGTTTTGAAGTGTTATTTGAGATGTTGTTATTGATGTGTTGTTGAGGATTAAATCCCAATCCATAAGAATGCTCATTCCCCCCATTATGTAAGGTCACTTGAATTCCTGGTTTATGCTTACCACATTCTTGACCATGGAATCCTTGTTTAACTAGTAAATGATAACCAGGACCATAACGAGAAACCATATCAAAAGGAGTCAATGAAAATTTAGTAGTCGCTATGTCATTACTAGTAGGTTTGATAGATTCATAGTGGGTAGAAGCACCAAAACAATTATTACAAAGGGCATTAGAAGTAGAATCAAAAGCTCATTGTTCAAACTATCTTTGTTGTTCATAAAATCAAGATTAGAAACTTTATACTCTCCAATAAAGGTAGGATTAAAATTGAAGGTTCCCCAATCATCTCCAGGAAGAGAATTTGAGGAAGAAGGATTACTATTAGGAATAGGAGAATTGTGGGTTTGAATGTTCATACAAGGATTTGGCACATCATCCACGTGAAGTGTATACACCATGTTCTTGTGAATAAACTTTACTTTATGGTGAAGGGTGGAAGGAAAAACATGCATCTCATGCAACCAAGGTCTACCCAAAAGGAGGTTATAATTAAGAGGTCCAGGCATAACATGGAAAGGAGTATTCATGATCACCGAACCTACTTTGATATGTAAGGTAATGATGCCCAAAGTGTTCTTATCAATGTTATCAAAGCCATGTATAGGAACATTATTAGGTTGAATAGTTGAAAGATCAACTTAAATCGCTTTGAAAATTTCCATGCTAGAAATATTTAGCTTAGATCCATTATCAATAAAGGTCATATGAATGATAATCTTATTGATAGTAACAACAACCATAAGGCCATCAAATTGATTATGAACTTCTTTAGATGGTAAATCCTTTTGAGTAAATAAAATCTCAGGAGGACCCAAGGTAGCATGCATGCACTGTAAGAAAGCATTGATGTTCTCTTGATTAGGAGGTAGAGTGGGAAGAGTTTCTAGAGATTTTTGGAAGGCTTCATGGTAGGTAGGTGAAGTTTGAAGAAGCTCCCATAAATAAATCTTGGCAGGGGTATTGTGCAATTGGTTTATCAAATCACACTCCTTGCTAGGAAGACAGGGTGGAGGAGGAAGAATGGGTTGAGCAGGTGGTAAAGAAGTAGGAACCACCAGATTAGGTTGAGGGTTATTCCCTGTATGATAGGCATGTGAAATAGAATCTGTGTTATCAAAGAAATCCAAAGGATCCCTAGGTTTACCCTGGATAGTAATGCAAGGAAAACCTTTAATAGTCAACAAGGGTTTTGGATAAACCATGTTAGTTGTCTCAACACTAGAAATAGGTTCACAAGAAGGAAGCAAAGAATACATCCTAGGAGGAGATGAGGTAGGATCTTGATTCTCCATAAGATCATCACTAAGAGGGAGAGCATGAAGGGAATTCATATCATTCTTCACCAATGCCTCATCACTAAAAGGAATCCCAAATGGAGGTAAAGCATCTATAATATCTTCTTCTTTCTCTAAAATGTCTGCATAAGGGGAGTGTGTTTTAGAAAAAGAGTCACCATCATGTATGAATATGTCATCCATTAATAACTCACCCTCTTGTATCAAGTCATCTTCACAAGGAAGGGAGAAATCAATGTCTTTATCCAAGGGTTCATCCCAAAAAGTAGAATCATCCACAATGGCTTCATGAGGAAGAGAGTAACCAATATCCAAATCCAAAGGTTCATGCCAAATAGGAGGACTATCATCCCTATAAATAAAGTACCTTGTAGGAGTGCCATAAATCACTAAATCTTGATCCCTAAAGGGGAAACAAGGTAAATTATATTCTATAGTAGGCTCATAGAAAAGACATATATTAGGAGAAGAATTAATATCAATCCCCAACTCATCTCTATGAAGAGAGAGATTAAAGTCATCTTCTTTCTCTTACAAGGTAATACAAGAGAGGACAAAGCAACATCACACACACTAAATGAAGTCTTTCTAGGTGTATCAATGTTGTAAATAGTGGAACATGAAGGGAACCATGCACACACCCTATGGTAAAGGTCAATTGGAGAGGTTGTGGAGGAGGATGAAATAGGAATAGGATCAATGGAGATCTCATTCAAACAAATTTCATCCTCACTTCCATGTACCTGATTATGGGATCTATCATCTTTTGCTATAAAATCCTCATCAAAGTATTCAAAACAAAAATCATACATGTTAAACACAAAGTAACATGACAAGCATGAAAAATGTAAATGTTTTTGTATTTTTAAAGAAATTTGTGATTTTTAATTTTTGAAATATAAATTCAAGAGCATAAAAATAAATCTAATTTTAAATGCATGAAATATCTAACACAAGAAGCAAATCTAACACCAAAAAGAAAGAGTTATCTATCGCGGGTTCACCAAAATGTAAAGGAGAAAATATGGATAGGGTTTAGAAATATGTTGGTTTCTAATAAAAGTGTTCTTATGCACATATTATCCACTTACATTTAATTGTAATTGATAAGGGGTGTAAATCTTGGAAATACTTGCAAAGAATAATATAGAACAAGGGAGGCCATGTATATGCCCCCTCCTTAAGATGGCCAAAAACATACTATTTTGACATGTTAAGGAAAGAAAAGAAGAAGGATAAAGCCTTCTTCAACATCAAGACAATATCCATAGACAAAATGCAGTCCAAGCCAAGAAGGTCATAGCTCCTATGAGGCAATGGAAGGGACGAATGCAAAGAGATATCATGCAAGAAGTGAAAAAGTAACCCTTGTGAGGGCTAACACACTATTCAGTTTCGAATGTGAGAGATTTATCAACCATGGAAACCCAATGTCAAACAAAGAAAATAGGTTATGATCAAGGACATAGATCCTCAATGTAAACATAAATTTTCATGCATGATTGGACATCACATAATATATAGATACTATTCAACCAAGGGAAAAGTGGATCTCGGAAAGACAGAAAAGAAGGAGATGGCATCCTTGCCCCCCAAGCATAGGAACAAGGATGAAAGGGGACCTATTATATCGCTCACAACACTATGCAAGACAAAGAGCCCCCAAGGATTAGGGTAACATTGTTTACATAATGTAGAGTTCCATAATAGGAACATAAATGTTATGTAGAGAAAATAGGATTGAAATACAACTCATTGCCACATAATATATAAATAACTTTAATATCAATGAGCTGCCTAATCTTATAATGTAAAGCTTAAAATTCATTATTAGAGTGATCATGAAATCTATGATACAAGAAAAAAGGAAGAGTCTTCACATTTGGACTACGTTTCTTTTTGTGTTTAGGTCTAGTAATCATCTTAGCACAAAGGAGTTTAGGAAAAAGGACTTCTTGGTCAAATTTATTCACAGGTTCACCATGTTTTGAAGTATTATTTGAGATGTTGTTATTGATGTGTTGTTGAGGATTAAATCCCAATCCATAAGAATGATCATGCCCCCCATTCTGTAAGGGCATTTTAATTCCTGGTTTATGCTTACCACATTCTTGACCATGGAATCCTTGTTTAACTAGTAAATGATAACCATGACCATAATGAGAAGCCATATAAGAAGGAGTCAATGAAACTTTAGTAGTCACTATGTCATTACTAGTAGGTTTGACAGATTCATAGTGGGTAGAAGCACCAGAAAAATTATTACGAAGGGTATTAGAAGTATAATCAAAAGCTCATTGTTCAAACTCTCTTTGTTGCTTCATAAAATCAAGATTAGAAACTTTATACTCTCCAATAAAGGTAGGATTAAAATTGAAGGTTCCCTAATCATCTCCAAGAAGAGAATTAGAGGAAGAATGATTACTATTAGGAATAGGAGTATTTTGGGTTTGAATATTCATACAAGGATTTGGCGCATCATCCGCATGAAGTGTATACACCATTTTGTTATGAATAAACTTTACTTTACGGTGAAGGGTGGAAGGAACAACATGCATCTGATGCAACCAAGGTCTACCCAAAAGGAGGTTATAATTAAGAGGTCCAGGCATAACATGAAAAGGAGTATTTGGGATGACCGGACCTACTTTGATAGGTAAGGTAATGATGCCCAAAGTGTTCTTATCAATGTTATCAAAGCCACGTATAGGAGCATTATCAGGTTGAATAGTTGAAAGATCGACTTTAATCGCTTTGAGCATGTCCATGCTAAAAATATTAAGCTCAGATCCATTATAAATCAAGGTCCTATGAATGATACTCTTATTGATAGTAACAACAACCATACGCACATCAAATTGATTATGAACTTCTTTAGATGGTAAATCCTTTTGAGTAAATACAATGTAAGGAGGACTCAGGGTAGCATGCATGCACTATAAGAAGGCATTGATGTTCTCTTGATTAGGAGGTAGAGTGGGAAGAGTTACTAGAGATTTTTGCAATGCTTCATGGTAGGTAGGTGACATTTTAAGAAGCTCCCATAAAGAAATATTGGCAGGGGTTTGTGCAATTGGTTTATCAAATCACACTCCTTGCTAGGAAGATAGGGTGGAGGAGGATGAATGGGTTGAGAAGGTGGTAAAGAAGTATGAACCACCGGATTAGGTTGAGGGTTATTCCTTGTATGATAGGCATGTGAAATGGAATC
>MU224358.1:1617067-1672443 GCA_018584345.1 Thuja plicata
CAGTGTTGACCAACGGATGCTCGGTGAACACTGCAGATTCTGCGAAAATCCTTTGGTAACCGAGTGAACTCGGTAAGCACTGACTTTCCTTCACATTTTCTTTGATGACTGAGTGAACTCGGTAAAGTCTAACTTTCTTTTGTCGACCGAGTGAGCTCGGTAGTAACTAACTTCTCGGTATAGTATTCTGGGGCGCTTGGTAGACTCTGTAAATAGCTTCTCTTACCGTCTGAGCTCGGTAGACTTGGTTAACTGCCTTGCTGAACATTCTGAGCTCGGTAGACTCTGTCTAATGACTGATATGACATTTGTGTAACATCAAGGACAATACACAATTAAACAATTGTTTCCAACACTATCATCCCTATAAATAAAGCACCTTGTAGGAGCACCATAAATCACCAAATCTTGATCCCTAAAGGGGAAACAAGGTAAATTATATTCTATAGTAGGCTCATATAAAAGACATATTTTAGGAAAAGAATTAACATCAATCCCCAACTCATCTCTATAAAGAGAGAGATTAAAGTCATCTACTTTCTCTTACAAGGTAATACAAGAGAGGACAAAGCAACATCACACACACTAAATGAAGTCTTTCTAGGTGTATTAATGTTGTAAATAGTGGAACATGAAGGTAACCATGCACACACCCTATGGTAAAGTTCAATTAGAGAGGTTGTGGAGGAGGATGAAATAGGAATAGGATCAATGGAGATCTCATTCGAACAAATTTCATCCTCACTTCCATGTACCTCATTATGGGATCTATCCTCTTTCGCTACAAAAGCCTCATCAAATTATTCAAAACAAAAATCATACATGTTGAACACAAATTAAAATGACAAGCATGAAAAATGTAAATGTTTTTGTATTTTTAAAGAAATTTTTTGTTTTTAATTTTTGAAATATAAATTCAAGAGCATAAAAGAAATCTAATTTTAAATGCATGAAAGATCTAACACAAGATGCAAATCTAATGCCAAAAAGAAAGAGTTGTCTATCGCGGGTTCACCAAAATGTAAAGGAGAGAATATGGATAGGGTTTAGAACAATGTTGGTTTGTTCATAAAAGTGTCTCTATGCACATATTATCCACTTAGATTTAATTTTAATTGATAAGGGGTGTAAATCTTGGAAATACGTGCAAATAATAATGGAGTAAAATACCTACCTCACATCATAGAAGATCTAGAAATACCATTTTTCTGATGCATGTGTTGAGTTTCTAGAAAATCTAAGATCGGATCTAGAATAGAAATGCAGAGACGAACAAAACCCAGAAATTGTTTTCCGTTCTGACACGGTTTTGATTTTGACTCTCAAGTCAGTGTCACCATTGAACCATAATTTCCAATTCCGACCTAGGGTAGAATCAACCTCTAATTCTGACCTAGGGTAGAATCGACCTAAAAATTCTCCGACGGGAAATCTATTTTCGGATCCTGAAATTTTTCTGAAAAGGGTATCCGAATATGCACTCCAATCTGTTGTTCCAAACCTGTACCTGCAAGAAAAATGGTTTTTTTTGTGGGGGGAGGGGTTTGCCTTGGTCAAACCCCAATTTTGGAATTAACCTTATAATATAATTGAAATTGCATAAATAAACAAAGTAAATAGAACAATTCACCTTGCTTATGTAGAAGCCCTTGTGGCGGATTCGAATCTGTGGATCCACAAGTATGTATGCACCGAATGGATGTAGAATGTAAAATGTCAAATGTAGGATGTCTCAAATCAATTATTTGAAGATCTTTAACACCAATCTTGAATGGATCTTGGAATAGGAAGAGGCTTGGAGGAATGTGGATGGAGAAATCTTCAACAAGAGGGCTCCATAGAGCTTGAATCCTTCAATGGCTACCAATGGATCTCCTTGATGAATTGAATGATTGAATGCTTGAGTGCTTGAATGCTTGATAGTAGATTATTTCTTCAATAGATTATTCCTTATATACAAATCTAGGGCACAATCTTCTAGAGAGGCCTACATCGGAGAATTAAATTACCATTAGACCCATACCCCTAGAAGAGGACCTATATTAAATATAATTTAAGAGTCATCATTACGGAACCCAAAATAGTTGACCTGGAAGCAAGAATTAACTCTTTCCGAAGCCTGACATCTGGAAACCCCGAAAACTTGAAATCTGGACCTTAAGCTAGAAGAAGGTCGATTTTGACCTAGGTCAAGGTCAAGGTTGACCTTAACCTAGGTCAAGATCATGGTCAACCTTAACCTAGGTCAAGGTCAAGGTTGACCTTGAGCCAAAAGGTTGACCTTGACCCTGAAGTCAAGAACTTCAAATCTGCAAATCAGGGTGCCAAAAATAGGCCAAAGAGAAGCAAAAAAGGGGCAGAACAGGGGGAAAATCCAAATCCAAGTAAAATAACCATTAAAGGTGCTTGAAATGACCCCAAAACACTTACTCAGAGGGCTAAACAGTGCAAAATGGAAGTGCTTCCATTTTTCGACGATACACCTATATAAAAAACTAAAGTACAAGCTATAAAAGAGATTATACCTTTGACATTGAACTTCACTAAAGAGATGTTGATTGGAAAGATAACTACTTTTGAGGCCACAGAACTAGAGATTATTTACCTAAAGTAGATTCAACATTCAAGGTGACTATCCATAAAAACAAAAAGAACTTATCTGGAATTGCGAACACCAGCAATGGTGACTTGAGAGAAGAGCTTGGAGACTATGCTGATGAATGGGAATAGATACAAGAGGAAGAAAGAAAAATAGATGAAGTGGTAGCCCTGATCGCTAGAAGAGAAAAGAGAGGTAAGGGTAAATTTGAAGGAAAGTTACCTTTGAAATATTTTTCATGTAACAAGATTAGTCATTTTGCATCTCGATGTCCTACAAGGGTTCCAAAGCATAAACCTAAGTTTTACAAATCAAATTATTCAAAAGACAAGGAATGTTATTATGCTAATGAAGGCGTATTTGATGATGATGTAGACTATTATGAAATTTTATTTATTTCTATTAAGGATGATGAACCTATACATGAAGAAAAATCCTTAAAATCTCATGTTGAAAAGAAATATGAATGGGTTATAGATAGTGGTTGTTGACATCATATGTCTGGAGATAAAAATAAGTTTGTGACTCTGAAAAGATATGATAGTGGTGTTATTAGATTTGGTGAGAATACTCCTAAGCTTATCATTGGAGTTGGATTTGATTTCTTTGGATGAAAAGACTAATATTGACAATGTATTGCTTGTTGATAGACTTAAGCATAATCTATTGAGTGTTGGGAAGCTAGTGGACAAAGGTTATCAATTGAAATTCATTGATGGGAAATGTTCTATCAGAAGTAAATCAGGAGACTTGATCGCATCTGGTACTAAATCTAGAGGTAATGTATTTGAATTGAATACATCTTAAGCTTCTTTTTTTATTGTGAATGTTGATGGCAGTTGGTTATGGCATAGAAGATTTTGTCCTGTTAACTTTGATAAAATTGTGAAGGAAAGTATGAAAAATGTTGTAAGAGATCTACTTAAGATTGTGAGACCATCTAACACTATGTGTAGAGAGTGTGTTATGGGTAAGAAGAATAGAATTTGCTTTAAAAGCAAATCTTATTCAGCAAAAGGGAAGTTGGATCTGGTACATATAGATCTATGTGGTCCTACAAGAGCAAGATCTTATTATGGTGAAAGGTACTTTATACTTTTTTTTTATGAATTTTATAGAATGATGTGGGTTACATTTTTGAGAGAGAATCTGAAGCATTTGAAAAATTCAAGCTATTCAAAACAAAAATTGAGAATGAATCTGGTTTGAAGATAAAATGTTTGAGATCATACAAAGGTGGTGATTTTACATTAGACTTATTTAATTCCTATTGTGAAGAGCATGGAATATTCAGATAGACATCTACACCTAGGACACCACAACAGAATGGGATAGCAGAGCGAAGAAACAGAACAATATTAGATGTTGTAAGAACTATGTTGTTGGAAGGAAATGTATCACTTGTTCATTGGAGAGAATATGTGAGATTATTTCTTACTTATGTTGCACATAAAGACTTTAAAGTATATCAGATGGATGTGAAATCAGCATTCTTGAATGGAGATTTGGAAGAAGTATACATAGAGCAACCTGATGGATTTCCTTTGACATAAAATGAAGACATGGTTTTTAAGTTGAAGAAAGCATTGTATGGACTGAAACAAGCACCGAGAGCATGGTATGCAAGACTGGACAAGTACTTACTTCATCTTGGTTTTAGAAAAGGTAATGCAGACAGTAATTTATATTTAAGAACTGGTGAAGATGGAATCTTAATCATAGAAGTTTGTGTTGATGATATCATATTTGGAGGCAATGATAAGATGAGTAAGAATTTATCTAAAGAAATTGGTGAGATGATATTTTTTCTTGGTTTACAAATTAATCAGAGTAAGAATGGTATTTTTATATCTCAGACCAAGTATCTTAAGGAAATGTTGAAGAAGTTTGGAATAGAAGATTGTAAACATGTTGGGACACCTGTGGTGACTGGATACAAACTGAATAGTAATAATGAGACTCAAAATATTTTTTAGACAAAGTACATATCGATGATGGGTGGTCTACAATATCTAACTCACACCAGACCAGATATTTTAAATGTAGTTGGAATTGTGCCAAGATATCAAGAAGATCCTAAAGAGACACACCTTGCTACTGTGAAAAGAATTTTTAGATACTTGAAAGGAAGAATAGAATATGGATTGTGGTATGAAAAATCAGATGAATTTATTTTATAGGCTTACATTGATGTTGATTGGGTAGGTAATGTGGATGATAGAGAGAGTACAAGTGGTGAAGCATTTTTTCTTGGGAAAAGTCTGGTTTATTGGTTAAGTAAGAAGCGGGATTGTATCGCTCAGTCTACTACTGAATCATAGTATGTTTTTGTTGCGATAAATTGTACACAAGTTGTTTGGATGAAACAAATGTTGGAGGACATTGGAATAATTTTGGAAGAGCCGGTGGTTATCCACTGTGATAACACTAGCACAGTGAATATGTCAAAGAATCTTGTAACGCATTCAAAGACTAAATATATTTCTATTAAGTATCATTTCTTGAGGGAGAATGTAGTAGAGAAAGAGATTATACTGGAGTATATTAGCACAAAGGAATAGATAACAGATATATTTACAAAACCTTTGCCAAAATATTCTTTTGAACATCTCAGAAGCATGCTTGGGGTGAGAGCCCCTCCCAGTGGTAATTAATTGATGCATACATGTATCAGTCCAGTGGCTTTCAAAACTATATTATTTTCTAGACTTGATGTATGGATCTACTCCTCAGGGGGAGTGATCGCAGGAACACTATGGAGAAAATTTGGGTGATTTTTCACCTGGATATTAGACATGAAGGTTTGAAAAAGCTACACCTTATAGAAGTTTACAAAAGAGTTATGGCACTCTTTTCCATTGCTACCAAAGGGGGGAAAGATTTTATGTGAAAATCCCTACTATTTTGGGGAGATTTGTGTTGAGGATATTAAGAAGATTATATTGAGAAAGAGTACTTTTTGGGTTGTTTGATTTTCCCATATGTTGTCATCAATTTCAAAGGGGGAGATTGTTAGATGATAAAATATTTGGGTACTATTTTTGATGTTGATATTCATTTTTTTCACTGATGTCAACATATGTTTCTATTGAGAGAACATACTGGTTATGATAACTGACTGAAGTGTACGGACACTGTACAGATGAATCAGAATGATCAAAGATAAGGATATGAAGAAGGATGTGTGATGAACTTATTACTAAGGTTATTTGGCTTTATATTGCATATTGGTGATGTTACAGATGTTTTAGTGAAGACTAGTTTCTGGACTGTGAAAGTGATGCTTGACAGAGCAGGTCTCTATGTTTTGGGTATATCTTACAGGCAAAGATGTTTTAGGGTATACAATCTTAAGGGATGATAGAGGACACATTGAGGAATGTTGGGTATTGATTGATAGTCGTGAACATGTTGGTGACATCAGTTGTGGAGTGTATTTTTGAGGAGACCTATTTGGTGGCCAACTTCAGAGATATATCATGTATTATGAATTGTGAGCGTGGATTATGGATCTTGAAGTATATCTAATGTATTGTACTTGATGTTTACTTGTTTTAGGTACTTTGTGTATCTTAGCAAGGGGTTAAATAATTATTTGTATATTGGGAAATCCTAATCAATTATTGTAAGAGTATATATGTGAAATATTTTCTTTTGAAAAGATGTATGTATGATGAGAAGGTAATTGTGAAGACAGAGAAGTGTGAAAGTTGTGAGGCTTGTTTGGATGCTAGATGTAGATCAGAGTTTGTGATTATAATACTTCATTGGAACTGACCAAGCAAAGACAGTTACTATCAGACAGTTCATTGGATTGTATATTTCTCTATATACACTTGTTTAGATTATTAATCCTTGAGGGTGGCCTTAACCTTATTTGAGCAATGTGCCTAGGCAGTGAGCCCACTATTACTCTTGACTCCTAATAGGGTTTGTCCTTTAATGGGGACTATGTACTGTAATATTGTAATAAGCTCCTAACTGGGATACATATTTTAACATGGATACTATACTCTCAGTACATCATTTGTGGGTGCTAATTCCCACTGGGGTTTTACCTTTAACAGGGTTTCCTCGACAACAAGTATTGTGTTATTTTGTTGGCATTTACTGTGTTATCTTTTGCATTGAAGTTTTGGTTTATAAAGTTTAAAGTATAATATTTTGTATCACAACTGATTCACCCCCTCTTAGTTGTGCTTGTGGATTGTTATTCCTAAAAAATTCCCATTATACTATGCTCGCTACCCAAAACTGTACTCTTGTACACTGCAAATTGTATTTTGGACTTAGTCATTTTTGTAATCCTTGACTTCAAAATTGAGTTCCACTCTAAACAATCATCCATAACATATGTGTTTCCATAAATGACAACCCCAATTCACTTCAGAATGAACCACTTGCCAACATAGGCTGAATCAAGAAATAAGAATTTGGTTACTATCATTTGCAAGCCGGTGGATGATAATCAATGATCTTGGCACAAAACTTTGTTTGATGCTTTGTGGGAAGACATAATTACACCCAAAAGCGCTATTGGGATGTCACCATTCCAGCTTCTTTATGGATTAAACGCATAAATTCCCAAAACTTTGGAGTTTTCCACTCTTAAGTTGACTAAGGTCATTGAAGACAATACTTTTGAGGACTCTCTGGACAAAAGGATAATGTTTTTACATGATTTGGAGGAACAAAGAACTCAAGTGGTAGATCGGCTTGTAGCACATCAGCACCAAGTCAAGACGCTCTTTGACAAGAAAGTTGGGCAAAGGGAGTTCAAGTTGGAGACCGTGTCCTACTCTGGGACAAAAGGTGGGAACCAAAAGGAATGCATGGTAAATTTGATTCTCTCTAGAGAGGTCCATTCACTATTCATCGGGTTGCAGGAGAAAATACTTTCATCTTGGCTTACCATGATGGAACTCCATTTGCACTTCCTTACAGTGTGCAACATTTGAAGCATTACTTCGAGTAAATGCCAGATAAGTACCATTGTACATAATGTCCAAGTCTTTTTATTTTTTGTTTTATAGGTTTTCGAGTCTTTTTCTTTGGTCGCCTGACTCTATAGCCTAATGGAGTAGATAAAGGGACTTAGAGGTCTGGGTTCTACACTCCTCATTGTTTTGAAGAACAACCGAGAAATGTTCCTCAATAAGAGCCAACTGTTGTCCTCAATTTTGCATTCCCAAAATTGAACAACCCTATGCAATTTTCAAGTAATTGGTAGGATTTTTCTCTAAGGATGGCGATGTTCTGAAAGAGGTTTGTTTGGGGGAATAAGTCATCCCTTGATTCACCTTTGATTTTACTTCTTGCGAGCATTTAGTATTTTTTTCTTTCTTTCTTTTTTCTTTGTTTTTGTGTTTTGTTTTTGGTTTCATTTTTGTCATAAGATTGTAGTCTTCACAATCCCACTCGTTTCGAGCTATCTTAGGTGTCGTTTGGATTGGTCTAGCTTAATTTATAGGCATTTCAGTATCCTGCCATTGGGGTTTTTTGGACAGATTGCACGTCTTTGAAGAATCATTAAAAGGTGGACTTTTTCTTGTCAACTGCACAGACTGAGAATTATTTTTATGTGTAAGGTGAATTTAAACCTCCATTTCAAAATTTCACATCATTCTGTAAAGTATTGCTTAAAGATTTTAATGGCAGTGTGTTTTTAAATCATATATGCATATCAAGTCATTAAAAATTAAGTTTGCATATAAGAGATTGTGTTTTTTGTTTAGTTGGTGGACTTTTTATTGGCATCGACTTATTCAATTTGAATATATATGTTGTAATTAATTATATTTTTAGTTAGCAAGATAAAGTGGGCTTTTTGAATAGGATTGCACTTATCTTTAAGTTATTTAGTTATTCTTTCTAACTTGATAAAATAGTGGGGTTTTTGTTTTAATATGAATATGTAAATGTATGTATTTTCTTCACTTAAAACTCATTCTATTCTTTCTAAACCTATCTCCCTATCTTTTATGTTGAATGGCAGCGATTGACATCTTCTTTGTATATGTTTCTCCTCGCTAAAAACATGTTTCTTTCTCTTAAGTGAAAATGCATCATTTTTTACTTCAATTGCATATCATTTGGTATGTTAAAACTTATGCCAAAGTCTTTGAAATACACATTTTTATCCTTTAAGTCATTTGGTGTCATTTTTTTTTAGTTGTTTGCATGTAGTTTGGCATATAGAAACAAATGAAAAAGTATTTTAAAATCCCGTGGCTTGACATTAAGTCAGAAGGCGTTGTTTTTTAAAGACAATGAATATATTTAAAACACGTTTTTTTTAAGTTAGAGGGCGTCATTTTTTTATTAAGGCTACATATGTTTCTTCCAAAAGACCCACTGTTTCATCCCAATGTAGAGGGCGCCATTTTTAGGTTAATATACATATCATTTTATATGTTAAAACATATGCACATGTTCTTTTAAAGCCCGTGGCTTCATAACAATGGAGGGCATTGTTTTTTACTTTTTTTGCAAACCATTTGGTATATTAAACGATATACAAAGACTTTTTAAATGTCTGTGGTATGTTATGGTGTTGGGCGTCAATCTTTGTTGAGAGTGCATATGTTAGAGCATATGAAATTGTTTCTCTAAAACCCCTCTTCATCTCTTGGGGTGTCATTTTTGGTTGAAGATGCAAGACGTTACCAGTATGAGAAGAAACGTTTTATCCATGGAGGCATGACAAATTTTTATGTTCAGATTGCATAAAACATTCAGTTTGGAATCCACAAGAAGCTGCGTTTTGGAGGAAGAAGTCTGCCTAAGGTATAGGAAGATTAAAAAAAATAGTTTTCTTATGCATAAAATCTGCCATTAATCTTTGCATTTTCACCTCTAATCTTAGTGGATTTAGGTAAGTTTCACAAAAAAATGTTTTTCATTCATTCTTTTGAATTCGAAATGCAAGTGCATTTATGGAAGAAGAGTTTGTTTAGAATAGGGCACGTTTTGTTGAAATCTTCCACCTTGTTTGCTGATTTTAAGAAATTTAAAAATGCATTGAGGACATTTGGCATTCTTCTTTCATGACTTATGAAGTTGCATTCAATTTTCATGAGGAATTTTTCAAAGTGATTGCCTATATATCTCTTCTTTTATCTTCTCAAGCTAAATTCAAAAATTATTTTTCTATTTCCATAATTTTGTGAATTTTGTAAAGAGAAGATTGTTGTTTTTTTCTTTTGCACTCAAAGAGAAGGTATAGTTTCTCCATTATTTTTCTTTGTTGCATATGTACATTCGATTTTGTTTTGCATTGTATATTCTTGTTTCTCATTTCTCTTTCTTTTTCTTTCTTCTTCTAAGTTTCATATGAGAATGTCATTTATTCTCATATGCAGTCAGGATTAAAAACCTCGTTCTTGATAGTTACTTTCCTAGAGTGCATGTAAATATGCTAAGTGTTGCCCCATATCCAAGATGTTCCAAAAAACCCACCTTTTCATATTCTCATTTTGAAAAGACAAGCATGAAACTCCCATTATGCAGAGTTGCACAAAAAGCCCACTTTTTGACCTCATATGCAATTGCTCACAAATAGTTTACCATGTATAAGAGTGAAAATATTTTCCTCATATCTTTAGACTTGTTGTCTAAAATGTGTAGATGCTTCCGAAAACCCCACTTGTTCATATTTATCCTTTTCATAAAAGGCTTCTCTCTTTCCCCAACTCTTTTTCTTAGATGGATTTTTCTACTCTTAATAATGAGGTGTTTTTTTCTGGAATTTCCATGTCACAGTTGTTGCTGCAACAAATCTTGTCATGTGAGAAGGATTTGCATCCCCAAAAGGAAAGGGTAAGAATGAGATGAAGTACCAATATGATAGATATCAAAACTCAATTTATCCATCTTAGATCACGTCATACGTGTAGGAGATCCAAGATATTGACATAAGTCATCTTGACATGGAGGGGTTCCTGAGAAGAGTAAAGACATCCACGAGATTATCAGTATTCGGGAGAGCTACATACATCATGTTTCCACTTTTCTGACTGCGGCTCTAGAACCTGAATTCATCATAGCTTGTGCCAAGATCTTTGATCCTATTTCTAGAACAATCAAAGATCAAGATGGGAAAGTGGTGATTAGCCTTGATCCAGATACCATTGATCGAGTTTTCAGGGTTCCTCCAGCTCCTGTGGGGATGAATTTGACAGTAGAGAAAGCTCTAAATAGTTGGGAAAATGGAAAGGAAACATGCATGAAATACATTAATGAGAATTGGTCGATCGCCAAAACACTCAACATAGCAAGATGGCCGAAAGGAATGCATACATCTGAGTTCAAAGAAGAGATCCATGATCTCATAACCCTATTAAGTAGAATCAGAGGATTAAAAGAGTCAAATCTTTTCAAACATTGGATGTATAAGTACTTTTCCTTGATCATCAAATCAAGACAAAGACTTTTTTGGGGTGAGCTCATACGTGATACTATCTGTGAGCAATTGGCACCAGTGAAAAAACCTACACCTTCTACATGAACTCATACATGGTTCACATTGTTGCTGCCTTAGGGTCTTTTTCGGGGCTTTCTACTAAAGGAGATAGGTCTCAAGCGCCTATTTGGGAATACTTTGATTAGTTTCCCTTGAGATCAAGCCGTATTCATTACCAAAAAGTGTAGGATGCCTTCTTTGGGCATTATAGGTGCCTTTTTTATAAGGCTCCCAAGCAAGAGAGTTTCTGATGAGGCTTGGAATAACGTGAGTGAATACGGATGTTTCTTTCTTCAATTCAAAAGCTTCACCTACTTAAGGGTGGGATATTTTAGAGAATATCCATATACCTTGCCAAGGTACCTGAAAAACATGATCATTCTAATGGAACTGGCTAGACAACTCATGGTTGTGCAGGCATATCTGTCTACCCTGCATAGACTGGGAGTTGGCATCTCTTCACCTAATCATTTGAGGATTGGTGGATACTCACTAGATATAGTGCCAAAGGCTAAGTGTATTGATTTCAAACTCCAAGAAATCAATATGAAGAAATTGATGGCCATGAGTTCTTCTCGTTGGAGGGGCATGAATGATAAGATTAGAAGACAGTTTATCCGCATCCATCACCTTGAAGACACTAGGATCGATCTTTGCACTAAGATAGATATTGTTAGGATGGATTACTGTCATCTTACAATAAAACAGATTATGGACTTTAACCTTGACCAAATTCCTAATGGTGGTGAAGATGATGATGATATTTTGGATCTGGAGTATAAGAAGAATCACATCAAGAATTTTCTTGTTTTACCTCCATGTTGGTCAGTAAAGGAAAGTATGTCCATTTGGGATAGATTTCATAGCATTATAGCCAATACTAACAATTGGCTAAAGAGAAGAGGCTTGAAAAGTATCAAAATCAAGCCTAGAAGGGACTTTGATCTTGCTGGTCCGATGGGTTTGAAATCAAAAATCTGAGGTAAGGGTAAAGGAGAAGCCTCTGCATCATAAGTCAGGAGTATTCATAAACTAGCTATCAAGGGAGGAAAACTCATGGTTAAGGCTCCTAGACCCATTGCAACATCCAAAACAAAGGGGCCTGAGATTATCTAACTTTCGGATAGTGAAGAAGAGTTGCAAGATCCAGTTTCTCTTGGGGTACCACAAGTATAGAAGGTGGATGAAATCCAAACCATGCATGAATCAACACCAGAATTAGAGGAAGCTCCTATGTCACCACTCGACACTGATGTTGATTCCTTCACAATTCATTTGTCGCCAATACATTCAACTGCTGTTGTGCTAGCTACACCCATCTCCTTTGTTGCTCCATCATAAAAGAAAGACTTATCACACATCTTTGATGAGTTTCCTAAGGATTTTCCTAAGTTGGATACACTTTTGGAAGACAAAAATCTGACATCTATATAGATTAAATTTTTCATGGAGAAGGAGGTTCAAAAAAATAAGATAGTAAGGATAGACCTTATAAATCATTCCCAGATTTACTCCAAGGTAAAGAAGGAAGATTTTGTGAAATTTTACTTGGAAAATAGGTCGATTATTCAGGTCGTTCTATTATTGTGGTAGGTCCTCATCTCTCATTGTATCAATGTGGATTGCCCCGAGAAATTGCAATAGAAATTTTTCAAGCATTTTTAATTTGTATTCAACAACAATAACAGTACAAGCAGAGGCACCCATCGCAAATGCCCCTACTCCTTCTCAAATAGAGTCGGTGACTACCATGGTGACTGTTGGAAATATATTGTGGGCTAGGTGACTGAGAGGGGGGGTGAATCAGGAACCAATAAAAATTATTCTCTTTTATCCTTTATTAGATTGACTAATCTAATTACATGCATGGAACAGAAGAGTAATAAACATTCATAACACTTGACACAATATTTGGTTACCCAGAAACCTTCCAAATAGAAAGTAAAATTGGGGTGGGGATGATACCCACAAGATTTAGAACTGTCGTAATAAATTTGGTCGGTTAAGGCTTACAATTGAGCACTTCTGATGGTCTGCCCTGTTAGGAGAAATAAGGAACATTAGGTCCACCTTGTGAAAGGATTTATACAATACAATTAAGTATGCACTCTATTAGGAGATTTGATAAGGACTGTTAGGTCCACCTGGTTAAAGGATTTGACTGATACACCTATTAGGATGAACCAATGAATGATCTACTATGCAACTCTGATTTGTTGAATAAGATCCTTTGAAGTAATAATGATCACCTAAATTTGATAGACAAGTCTCTATTATTCCTTTATACTGTTGTATCCTTCTAATCAATCTGCCTCTTCATATTCGCCTCTTTAATTGATTCATATGTCAATTCTTACATTCTCTTTTGGATAAAAAAAATGTCTTACATATATACCTTATCCAAATCAATTACCTTTACAAGTCGGCTACTATCATATTAAAAAGTATCAAGCAATATGTACTAAGTCGGCCCAATGCTGATACTCGGGTCCAGTAATCCACTTGGGCGATATACTGACACTCGGGCAATACAGTGAACTGGAAACTCTGGCATTCGGTTGACACTGGGTGCTCGGGTCACATTGATCACTCTGAGATGGTATGCAACTCGGGTAACACTGGTGACTTGGGTGATACTATTTGGAACTAACTGCTTGGTCGACACCGCAACTGCTTAGCTTGGGTAACACTTCAAGTTGTTGACTCGGTCAACACTATAACCATATAAATGACTAAGTGTTTTGGCACTAATTAAAAACATGTCTTTCCAAAAGGTCTATAATCCCCCCCTTTAGAATTAGCGACAAAAACACTTATCATACCAAAAAACTCTGATAAGTCAAAACTCCCCCTTACCATGTGCTTGGGTACTTTCTCAGTTTTGACTACTGCTCTGTAACTCGGTTACAACTGACTTTGTTTTTTATTTTCCAAAATTATTTTTGTAACTTTGTTATATGTATATATTCCTCTTCTTTGTACATGTATTTCCTCATATATACACAAATTCTATCTTTCCCCCTTGTATACAAATTCTATCTCTCCCCTTGTTTTTGACACAAATGCCAAAAAGCATATCTACAAGATAATACCAAAATATGAAAGGAAATCACTATGTACCTTCAAAATTTGAGACAAATTCTTGTCCCAATTTTTTTGCAACACCTTCAGGATGTGCAACTCAATCTAAATTTTTGTAGACAACTCCATCATAAGCTCTGCAACTAAAAAGTTGTTATCATGGATGAGTGTCTTTGCATGAGCAATATGTTTTTGCATGGCATCCATATGAGGAAGGATTTGGCTTTGTATAGCTGATAGGGATTCCCTTGTCCTTCCTTCTTCCCTCAGTAGCTCTACCTACAAATCAGTCAGATACTTGATCTTAAGAAAATGTGTTGAACTTGAACTGGGATTAAGTGCTAACTGGCTTGTACTTGCCTTCAAATCAGTGTCAATCTTTGTCAGCTTGTTCTGTATTTCCATGGTAAAGTTGGAAGTGTCACTCAACTTTACAAATAATGCCACAACATTATTCATAGTGGTTTATAGAGAGATAATGATAGTGGTTAGCTTCACTTGATCTATTGAAATCTTACCTGCAACATTCTCTATAACCTTATTTTCAAATTTTCTCTCTGCATTTTGCAGTAATTTCTCCTGTCCACTAAGATCATGATTTGAATTGTGAACTATGTCAACAATTTGGTCATTATAGATTCTTCCTCATTGACTTCCATCTCTATTGAATCAAGGAAAATACCTTTGATGTCCTCTAGAACTCTGTTCCTTTTCATCTAAGCTTGGAGCTTCTGTTGTTTTGCTCTTTTCTTCCATAGCTCCCCAAGGATGTCCATCTGCTCAATTGTCAGGCTGGAAAGATCCCAATTAGGAATCACAATGTCTTCCTCAAGGTAAAATTCATCAGTTATTGTTTCCTTTTCTTTTCCTTTGACCTTGGGATTAGGTGAAGGAATGATTTCCTTACCTTTTCCATTATCATCCTTGACCTCAGTGTTCAGTTGAAGTAGGTAATTAACTTTTAATGCACCAACTGCAGAATCAATGCTAACTGTAGAAACATTCACAGTGTCCTTCTGTGACTCAGGCTGGCTTGGCCCAATAGTAGGTAGATAATGATGCTTGGTTCCTACTAGTCTTGATGTAGACTCTATGACCTTTTCCTTTCTCGGAGATAATATATTCTGAATAGGTGATTGGGGCAGGGATGCCATCACTTCTACTGCTATTTGTCCTGCATTAGATTCTTCAATGGTTGGTACCTCAGGTAATTATTCATCTTTATCATGTACCTGAGGGTCTATACTCGGTTCCTCTGTCTTATCAACTCCCTTTTCATCAAAAATTGACTTCCACACCTTTATTGCGGTCTACACAACATCCTCTATTTTCTTGCTCAAAATTTGAAAAGTCCTAAACCTTGGAGTGTGATTACCCTCATACTTGGTCATAGCATATTTTACCTCTTTATCAGTCATAGTAGGCATGACTTGCTTCAAGGTTTTTTTTCTTATTTCCTTTTCAATCTAAACTGCATTGTTCCAATGAATGGTGATTGCTTTGAGAAGGTCTTCAGTCATATGGCTTTTCAATTCGGATGGATCATACTTCCATCTTGACATCTTCTCTACTAATGCATCCTCAATCATCTTCTTCTCATCCCTGGTTCTGATAGCATACTTCAGTGATTTGAGACATCCCATACCACTTCCTCCTTTCAATTATTCAACCTTCTATTCAAAGGTAGGTGGTGGCTTCTTGAATGTGATCTTCTTCTTCATCTTCTTTAGGAAATACTAGTTTTCTTCTAGATCTCCTGGGTTTGTTTGTACTGAAGACAGGGGTAGAGACCTTTGGTTTTTCTTGGGGGCTAGCCTCTTCTTCTTAGGAGGATCTTCTTATACCTCTTCCTCTTCTTTCTCAGGTTCATCTTCTTCTACCTTTATGTCATCTCATTTTATTTTAGTGATCGAAGGAGGAGAGTCTAATGGCTTGCCATATTTCTTTTCAAACTTCTCAATTCTCTTCCTTCCTCTCTTCAAGATTTTGGGAATCTCAATTTCCAATGATATTCTGCCCTTATCTTCTTCATAAGTACCAAAATATGGTGCTTTAGGATCAACAGGCTCATTTACAAGAGTTTCAATGATGTCTCTGGTCTCATCAATGTTAACCTCATATGCAAGAGGTTTCACCCATGCAACACTAGGCTTGACTACTTGAATGTATACTTTGTCACAATATACTAGGAAGCATATGTCATCCTTATAGTATTCTACCAATTATTTGGGAATTATGAATCTATTCTGCATTTTCTCTTTGAATCTTTCAAAGTAAGCATCCATGATGCTTTCAAAATTATCTCCCAATTCTGCTATAAACTCATTTATTTGATAAACTATAGGCTTTTCCTTCTTCCATACAATTATGCCTTTTGAAGGGAAAAACCTCTAAACATAAAAGAATAAGCAGACCAAGAGTGAACCGAACTTACACGGATTGGTCTTAGATGCCCGGATGCTCTCCATGTTTTTCCTCAGTTGGATGAGCTGCAACTCAGCAAGGTCAAATGACAGATTGTTCTTCACGACTTTGTATGCCAATTACATTGCCTCACATGGAACATTGTTTAGTTGGCTTGAATTGTATATTGTATGTGCAATCGCATGAATTCTAAACTTTAGCTCCATGTCAGTGACTTTTTTCAACTTCATGCCTCTTCCATCCCACTCGGCAAGAGTCTTCTCTGCTAGGTCATCTCGGGGTAGGGTTTTTGGTTGCTTTAGGTTTTTCGAGCATAGGGTACCCTGTCACTCGATGTACCATCAACTTAGTGATCTTCATGGGTTTCTCCAACCAAAGATGCATGTCATGAACATGGCTCATAATAAACCTAATCCATTTTATCTAAAAGTTCTTTGGCATATGAAAGATGTGGGTTAAACCCTTGGCTTCAAGGTGCTTGTGTTCTGGCTTTAGGTTTCCATCTACAGAAAGTGTTTCATGTGATTTGTTCAGCTCTAATGTCCCTAGTTGTTGAATGTTGCAATGATATAAAATTTGAATGTCATTAATCAACAGTACCTTAGGAGGAATTTGAGAATGGGCTCTCATTGGATCTATCTCCTTTGTAATTGATGGATGAAGTTTGAACTTTGGCAGTTTGCAAACAACATTACTCACTAACATCTCGAATCCCTTCTTGATCTTACTACTAGATGAAGATGCCATAATTCTCATAGGATTGATGAAACTTTTCTGCAACTGAAGCTTTCAAACACAAATTCGCTCTGAAATTGCTCTGCAAACTGTAAAACAATAAATCTTCGATTTCACCATTTAAGAGAATTTTCACCATAAAGTTTTCATTAAATGCTTCATACATAGTAGCTTTCATAGCTTGGGTAGTTCTTCCATGCTTACTCAGAAGCTCAAAAAAAACTAATCTTTGCATATTTGAAACCATACAACCCGACTTAACTCGGTTAAGCCAGAGTAACTCGGTTGTAACTGAGATCCTGACTTGGTTAGAACCATAATGTGTCTCAGTGCATCAATATGTAGATTTGGACTTGCTAGCATATTTGGAACTGATGTATGATGGCTTGTATGCACAGTTCTAGTTATCTCCTTACATCTTTATTCAGAGATGGTGGATCCACCCAATTCACTGTTTTGGGTGCCATTAGATCCTTCATTGTTTTGGTCTAAATTATCAGGAGATTTCCTTACCCACTGCCAACTCATCTGAGTTTTGATTTTAGAAACTTTTTCTTTTCCTTTCTCAAAACCAGTATCCACATTTTCTCTATTCATACAATTCTTGCTTAGATGACCGAGTTGTTTACACACATAACATCTCTTAGTAGGATTTATTTTTCTAAGATGATTCTTTGCATAATTTGCACCAATGTGCCCATATTCACCACAATGACAACATCTTCTCCATGTGTTGTAATCCCAACCAAAAATTGATTTAGCTAATTGTTCAGTAGGGTTCCATTTCTTAGTTTTGCACTCGTAAGACTTATGACCTTGATTGTTACAATTGAAACATTTTCCTTCAAACTTAGGTTTCTCAGTGCATTCACTTGCCCTATGTCCATGTTTGTTGCATCTGTAACACTTACCATTAAAATTTTACTTCCCATTGCTCCAACACTTATTTTATGTATGCACTAACTTACCACAATGATTACATGTAGGTTTCTTGTTCTTTTGAGCTCCTTGCTGTGAGGATTCACCTTGTTCAGTATAACCTACCAGTTTGTCCATAATGTCTGAATTGAGTTTACTCTATCAACTGACCCACTTTTACTTGTGAATTCATCATACTTTCATTAGTTTTCTTTTTAGTATTGAGATCATTTTGTAGTCTTTCATTTTTAGTCCTCGGATTGATAACTTCTTGATTTGCACTATTGAGTTGATTTATCATATCTGCTTGCAGAAGTGACAAATGATGGATTTCATTTTCTTTTTCCTCTAATATTGTACTCAGAAATATTTTATCTCTGTGTGCCATTTCTCTGACATTTTCTACTTGGTTCTTTTGTTCCATGACTTTACATATTCTGATTGAATGCATTTATTGTTCTCTCTTCAACTTTCTGACTTCTTCATGTAAATTGTGATTCTTTGCAAGTAGATCTTCAATGATTGCATCAGCTTCTTCAGAACTTCTTTATTTGCATAAATCTTCAATTCTTTATTCTATGTAACCTTTGTCATTCATTTGCACTGGTAATTCTTTTCTTCTTTTCAAGGAATGAGAGAGTTGCTCCTTGAGTTTTCTGATTTGATCCATGGTCACTTGTAGATCTATCTTTTCATTTTAAATGGCTTTCTCCAGTCTGTATATTTCCATTGCCTCTGATCTTTGCTCAAGCTGTTAAAATTTTGATAAGAGAACCTTTGCTCTGATACCAATTGTTGGAAATATTTTGTGGGCTAGGTGACTGAGAGGGGGGTAAATTAGGAACCAATAAAACTTATTCTATTTTATCCTTTATTAGATTGACTAATCTAATTGCATGCATGGAACATAAAAGTAATAAAAAATCATAACACTTGACACAATATTTGGTTACCCAGAAACCTTCCAAATAGAAAGTAAAACTGGGGTGGGGATGATACCCACAAGATTTAGAACTACATTAATAAATTTGGTTGGTTAAGGCTTAAAATCGACCACTTCTGATGGTCTACCCTATTAGGAGCAATAAGGATTGTTAGGTCCACGTTGTGAAAATATTTATACAATATAGTTAAGTATAAACTTTGTTAGGAGATTTGATAAGGACTATTAGGTCCACCCAGTTAAAGGATTTGACTGATACCCCTGTTAGGATGAACTAGTGAATGGTTTGCTACGCAACTCCGATTTGTTGAATAAGATCCTTTGAAGTAATACTGATCCCCTAAATTTGATAGATGAGTCTCTATTGTTCCTTTATATTGATGTAGCATTCTAATCAATCTGCCTCTTCATATTCGCCTTTGTAATTGATTCATATATCCATTCTTACATTCTCTTTAGGATAAAAAAAATGTCTTACATATATAACTTATCCAAATCAATTACCTTTACAAGTCAGCTACTATCATATTAAATAGTATCAAACAATATGTACTAAGTTGGCCCAATGCTGATACTCGGGTCCAGTAATCCACTCGGGTGATATACTGACACTCGAGCGATACTGTGAACTAGAAACTCTGGCACTCGGTTGACACTAGGTGCTTGGGTCGCATTGATCACTCAGAGCTGGTATGCAACTTGGGTACCACTAGTGACTCGGGTATACTATTTGGAACTAACTGCTCAGTCGACACTACAACTACTTAGCTTGGGTAACACTTCAAGCTGTTGGCTCGGTCAAATCTGTAACCATATAAATGACTAAGTGTTTTGGAACTAATTGACAACATGTCTTGCCATAAGGTCTTTGTCACTTGTAGACCTTATGGCAAGAAATGTTGTCAATTAGTGCCAAAACACTTAGTCATTTATATGGTTACAGTGTTGACCGATCCAACAACTTGAAGTGTTACCTGAGCTAAATAGTTGCAGAGTCGACCGAGCAGTTAGTTCCAAATAGTATCACCCGAGTCACTAGTGTTACCCGAGTTTCATACCAGCTCTGAGTGATCAATGTGACCCGGCCACTCAGTGTCAACCGAGTGCTAGAGTTTCCAGTTCATAGTATCGCCCGAGTGTTAGTATATCACCTGAGTGGATTATTGGAGCCGAGTATCAGCATTGGGCCGACTTGGTACATATTGTTTGATAATATTTAATATGATAGTAGATGACTTGTAAAGGTAATTGATTTGGATAAGTTATATATGTGATGTCTATTTATGTTGTGGTTGAACCCTATTGTAAACAACAGTGCATCGATCTAAACATTGCAGTGACCTATGCAAAATGATAAGGCGACATGTGAACAGTTCTTACCACATATTCAATACAATCAATAGGATGATAAATCGACATACCTGGTGTGTTTTAGAGATGCATTCAATATATGTAGCAGCCCGAATCCACGTATTCAAATCTTCACCTTGAACGGACGGAAAATCAAGTGCATGTAAATATGGAACATGGCTATACACTATAGCTTAGCTTCAAATAGGTGATAAAAATCATAGTTGTAGAAAAGAACCAAAGAACAAAGCCTATGAGAATGTACCATAGTTACTTGTGCATAAAAATAATCAACATGCTCCTCTTCTAAAAGTGTCAAAAATTGCAAGACTTCAGAGGGCTAAACAGAAGTTTATCTAGCAAAATATTAGATCCATTACATAAAAGGTAGGGTTTCTGTGTGTAAGCTTCGAGGATGCCAAATTCACTGGTGTTAGTATTCATTTATCTTAGGAAAAAGCTAGCCTTCTTCATCCTTGTGAGGCCTCTTCTATTTAATGTGCAATTAATGTGTCTTGGAGTAGTCGCCAGACAGCTCAACAAAATACATCCGCACATGGGAACATACAAAAATTATCTTATTTTTTCTTGAAAAATGTTTTAAACCACTGCGAAAAATAGAAACAGTCAATCAAAAAACAACTTGAAATTATAAAAAATTTGACATTAATAAAAAATTGGCAAACATTTTAATTTAACTATATGTTCATGTATTCCCAAAAATAGATTAATAGACATAAACTAGGTGAAAACATATGTTTCCTGCCTATAAGGCAAGGACTAATAATAATATCATACCCAAACGCCACTTCTAAATTGATTATGGCTAAATTTATAATAATCTTTTATAATGCAAGTTAATTATAGTTTACTATAAATTTTTATACAAGCCAAAAACCATACAAAAGGGAAGGGAATTCAGTATTAACGTGGACACAACAGGAAAACTATATCAGACATCATAATTTTGTAACTATAGCTCAAAATGCCTATTTCAAAGGCATATGAAAGCTTATAGTGTGTAGAATGTGATGCAAGAGTGCATAACTATATGTGTATGAGAAATTCTTAATGCCTAAAACCTGTTGGGAGCAAGCTCAAACATGAAAAGTTAGTGGGTTAGCACATAAAATTGATTGAAATCATGAAATAGCATGCAAACAACAAAGAAAACCAAATAACATCAGATTAAGCATGAAACAAGTAAGCGCCCTATTTAACTTGTTTTATTTGCTCAAAAGATGGAGTGTGGATGTTCTCTCTCAAACACAAATGAATGAGGATCCCCAATACAATGCAAATGTGAATGCAAGATTGGAAGAGGAGGAATTCAAGAACTAGTATGAAGAAACTAGTCTCAAATCCACCTTGGAGATGATCTAAAACTATAAAATGAGATGCAAGACAATAAATAAACTAAGATTAATTCACTAATTTATCCTAGCATATGATTTCTAAGTGCTTTAACAAAATAACTAAAAACATGAAAGAAAGTTCTATGAGATTCTAGAGCTAAAATATCATGATAACAATGCATAAATGAGAGATTAAATGCAAGAGGATAAGGTCTCTATTTATACATTTTTGGAGGGAAGAGAAGGGATTGGATGAGGTGGCACATATGTGGCATCCACATAGGAGCCACATAAGGGACACATGGGTTTGGAAAAGAGGTCAACTTTAGCATTAAATGCTTTGTGAGGCTCAAGATTTGCAAGTGTGGGGACGCAGGTGTAAGAATGTGGTTGGGGATTAAGGGCATTTAAGCTTGAAAAGTGGAGAGGGAGTTGGGATTTAAGAGGAAGTGACATGATTTTGACTTGAGGATTGTCTTAGGATTCTTAATCTATGGATTATGATTGTGCAAATTCTTAATGGGTAATTTAGGCTTGGATTAGAGGGCAAGTGGGAGAATTAGGAGGATGTGATGGGAGGAGAGAGAATGAGTGGAGGGATAAATTAAGTAATTAATAGAAATTACTTAATTAAGAGAGGTTAGTATGTGTGAAGGGGTTGGGTTGAGTTATAACTATTGGTTAGGTGGTTGAGATAGGTTAAGTTAGGGGTTAAATTTAGGAGCCATGTGCTCAAATTGATTAAATAGGTTTTATTTAATCAAAAGGGAAAAATTGGAATTAATTTAAATGAGAAAATTATATTCATTTAAATTAATAGAAGAAAAATGAGAGATTTAATTAATTATCTAGCTATGGGTTTCCATTAGATAATTAATTTAGACTATAGTTAATTAATTAAATTACTTAACTAGTGGGATGACATAAATTAATTAAATATTTAATATTTAATCAATAATGCCCTAGGAGGGGACTAAATTAGATTACGAATCAGTGTAATCAGATTTAGGTGTCTACACTATATCATACAAAATCTAACCCAGAAGAACATACTGAAAGGCTTGAAAATTACAAAAATATAATTGTGATAGATTCAAATAGCACCTACAAATTTTGTTTGTCCTTTCCATCCATGAGATTTGTGAAGAACAATTTGGTTAGAGGAAATAAGCAAGACTCTAATCTCTCCTCCCTTCACAAGAGAGGCCTCTCTACTCTAACTACCTCTGATACGTACAATGATAGAATTTATAGCCCATGTACATATTTACTAGGACTTTGTTGAAGATGCATTTGAAAACATTCAAAACTAAAGATTAAGCATAAAAAATGGAATGCTTGAAGGAGCAGCAATAGAATTCCTTCTATGCTAGATTTGCATAAATTTAAAAAAATTCACCCAGAACAGTGTCGAGGACTAGTTAACCAGATCTTTAAAAACCAACTGTTATTGTAAAGTAAAATCTCACAACAACAGTGTAGAGAATTTGCAGGACAGTCATCAATGATAAGTGTTAGTTGGCATAAAAGTTTGTATACCATTTCTTCTCACAAATAGAACAATTTCAAAGCATTATTGTCCAACAAAATGAGGTTTCGAGATAATAAAATGAAAGTAATAATGTTTTTTTATAACAATCCTAAATAGGTATAAATATAAACACTTTTGTAACTAGCTTCGAACTAATACCTAATTAACCACCTTTTAATAACTATCTATAACAAACAATTCCTAAAGGAACATATTAAGTCATTTACAAAACAACTTTAAGTTGAGACAAGGTCCACTTGCACTTTAGATCACTTCATTACTCATCAAGTTCTACATTTGCTTCAATTTTATCTAATGATGATTGCCTTGATCTGAGTGTATTCTATGTGTTAACGATTTAAATAGTGAGACCAAATCTAAAGGTTTTGAATTCCCTAGAATCTACTTTGTTGAAGAATGAATTAAATGGCTCAAAGATTCTTCATTGTGAGGTCTGCAACACACAATTGAAAACCAGTTATGCTAAATTGTTGTGGAAAAGAACACAAGGTACAAACAAGCCTCAGGAAATGTTGTAAAAATAAGAGAGGTGAAACTACTAGGTTCATGGCTCACTCGGGTTCATCCCAAATGTATACATAAAATGAATTGGTTTGGAATCTGAATCGAGCCTAAGACAAAACTAGATCTGGGGAAAAACCTGATGAATTTACAGCATGGATGAGAAGTAATAAAATGGAAAAATCATATATCTAGGGAAGGGCATAACAATCCATAAAAGAGAAGCCCTACAAAATATAGCAGCAACAGTGGTAGAGGACAACAATGCCGCAATTATGTGTCAAAATGCACAAATTTTCTGTAAATTGATGAATACACAATAAAGTGGGTAACTTTTCTAATGAATGTCCAAATAATACACCATAAGTCTAGAATGCCAAATGAGGTCCATAAAATCATGATGACAGGGACTAACCTAAATCTCAAGATTAGTAGAAATAGTTGAAATAAAGAGGAAAAAGATAAATACCCTTTGATAGTTACTAGATTTTGAAAATTGGAAATATTGTTGAATATTATACATTGAATTAACATACATTCTATCATTAATTATTCTAAACATTCTTTAGAGAGAGATGTAACCCAAGTCATAGAGTGCTTAAAAAAATACCAAACAAAGATATATACTTAAGGAATGTAATTTCCAAGGTTTGTGTTAAGAATAGGCTCTCTAGAGAAAGCCTTGAACTTATCACCAAATGCGAGAACACTGGGTGAGCCCAAATGAATTTACTTTTCCCTCTATGGTCATGGCTTGTATGGAAAAATTGGCTCTTCAAGAAGATAAAGGATGTCCCATTCTATTGGCTCTAAAAGAAGGTAAGGGGATTGATGATCGTATTGTTAGGTGTGTCTTGTGCAAATTTATTTGTAAGTGTTGCTCTCATAGATATGTGGGTTGAGTTAGGAAGTCTACAAGATGCACGCCATGTGTTTGACAAATGCCCTACAGAGATGTAGTTTCATGGATTGCGTTGATTGTTGAGCATGTACAGAATGGAGGAGATGCTACGACGGTGGTATTTTTGTAATTCTCTATAGAGATGTAGTTTCATGGATTGCATTGATTGTTGGGCATGCACAAAATGGAGGAGCTGCTACAAATACGGTAGTTTTGTTTAACCAAATGCAATAGGATGGTGTGGTTTCAGATCCTATTTCCGTGATGAGCGCTCTCTAGGATTGTAGTCAATTGGGTGATTTGGAACAAGGTGAGATGATCCATTGGTATGTTAATACGAGATAAATTGAGTCGGATGTTGTTGTGGGTACTGCACTTGTAGACGTGTATGATAAATGTGGAGTATGTTGATATTGCATGTAAAGTGCTTGACAAAATGTGTATGATAAATATAGTGTCTTGGAATGCAATGATTTCAAGATATAAACAGAATGGGTATGGCAGTGAGGTGTTTGAAATTTTTGATCAGATGAAGTTGATTCCCCATGGTGAGTGTGCTCTTGGCTTGTGCTCATTTGGGAGTTTTGCAACAAGACACCAAATTTCATTATTATATAATTACGATTGGATTTGATGTGAGTGTTCTCGTAGGATCGTCACTAGTTTACATGTGTGGAAGGATAGAAATCTTTTTGACTTGGAGACTCAAAATTAAGGTGTTTTTATACTAATGTCAAGCATCTATGATACTTTTGGCAAGTGGAATGTTGCAACAATACAATAGGTCGACAAAGGTGAGATTCGATTGTATCCTTGAAATTTTAATTGAGAAACTTGGTTTGGTTATAGAAACTTTAAACAATGCAGATGCAAAAATCCATTGATAAAAAATTACTATTTTCTCAATATGTATTGAACTCCTGCACAGAATAATTTCTGACCCTCATAAAGAATCATTGTGTTACACAAATCAATTCAACTTTGCAGACAAAAATTATGATATCTACAGACACTAAAATAAATGTAAGTAGATAATCTTTATGAGAAATTAAGGGATCATTTTCATTGTGAAGTGGTGAACTTAATTTGTGTCGGTGTTAACCTCAATTTGTGATGGTGTTCATAAATCTTTGTGACATTGAACCAGAGATAATTTTCCTTATATTTTAATCCATTTACCTCTGCATACTTTATATGTTTGGAATCTGTAGGTTACATGTTTTACTAATGGAAAATTGCTAAAAAGTTAATTCATTTGAATACAAGGGGAAGCCTGTAAAATATGAACTATGATAATAAAATCCTACTTCCTCAAAAAAGTTGGAGATAGTATAAAACAAAGATGATGAAGTACATGCAAGTTCCAACCATGACAAGAATTAAAAAACAAGAAAGATTATTGTTTCATAAATTTTGAGTAAACATAAAATGTTTCCTAAGCTGGATATACATTATAAGGTCTTACTAATAACGTGTTGTATTAAGTTTCTAAATTTACAAACAAGTCGATTTGTTACATTTTTCATATCTATTACCACTGGTTAATTGTGTTGTCTAGGAAAACATCGAAAAGAATGAGCTGTCAAAATATGCAGCTTTCAGGATAAACATATATTATAAATTAATTATTTAGGCAATGGCAGAATGTTGTACAAGGGTTTTTCAAGATTATTTATTGAAAGAGGAATATATATTAAATGGAGGATACAAAATATACACTTCATCTTAAATATTAAACCCTAAAGATATACACGTCATTTTAATTCCTCACAGAAGGGTGCCTATTAAGAAATAGGCAAAATGAAAGGGTTTAAAACTTTACTTGAGAAATTGAGATGCATAAAGATCTCTTTAAAAAATTCATAAACTTTTCTAATTTTAATGCCTGGACGTGCAGTAACCAATTAATTTGCATAAGTTTTGATGTTGTAGCAAAGCAATTGTATTGACATCGTTATTAAACTCCTTAAGGGTCTGTAAAACATTATTATAATACATAAAATTCAATCAAGAAGTCATTCAAAACAACAAATCAAGGAACCAACTCAAATCATTTTTTTCAAATTAAACTAATCATTCAACAACATAATTCTTAAAAAGTTTGTAAGAAAAGTGGAAAACATGGCCTTACACTTCTGCCTTAGACAATATTAAAATTGTTATGATCACAATCACTTGGAAGTAAAAGAAAAAAATGGTGACTGAATCAGGGAAAATCTCTAAACCAATATCTATTTCCCTATTCAGCAAGACAACGTGTCATAGTTGTTACCATAAAAACAATGTCGGTATGATTCACTAAGAACAATGCACACATATAATAATCAGACACCATAATATAAACATGGAATTGTCACTTCTAAGTTTTATGGTACACAAGTGTCAAGACATCAAATTGTGCACTCAAATTGTTCTCGTGTTCTGTCAAGTACCATCCCAACAACTTGGAACTTTTAAGTAAAAGAGCTTTAGAATTAACTATGTAAACTTTTTATCATCCTATTAATGGGTTAATAGGTTGGTAAGTATGATATAAAATCTTGATAGGTTGGTGAGTATGATTTGAAATCTTGAGGCAAGATAAGTTTAACTTTTCCCCAGAGTTTTCTTAATTGTCTTCGTGAACTAGAAAATTCATCATTACAAATAATATGTCAATGCGCACAACATTAAATAAATAAATAAATTCTAAATTTCTATGCAACAAAATCAATAAAGATACACCTAGAACACAGAGTATTATTTACCTGAGAAGCAGCAATAAAGAGAGTAATTTCCACATCAATATTCTATCCTGATAACTCATCTTTAATAGAATCTTTATACACCAGAAATGCCTAACCCTCATAAAAACAACACTCTTGTGAAAAATTATTGCAAGCGCTAGAAAGTTCTTTATATGTGAATGTATCAAGACTCGACATATCCTTTGGGGGTGGAAGAGGCATTGGTTCAAAAATTGGGACGAGCCCAGAGCTCTTGAAGTTGCTCCTACCTTTGAGGCTTCCAAATTTCTTCAAACCTGTACCTAGAAGTATGAATTGATGGTTGCAACATCACAATGATAGTCAAAACAAAATAAAAAAACCTTAAAGCAAAGGATCCTGCAAACTAGGGCACAACAGAAATAATTTATGGAAAATTCTAACCATGTAGACAAACAGATTGGCTTTCCCTCCACTGCCAAATTTATTGACTCTATATTATTTCACTGACATGCAAAAAATTCCCGCATCAAAACAAGATCTAAAAAAAACTCTTTTTAGTTTGTACTTTCAAGGTTGGAGAGAGTTTTTGTCAAGCTTGGTCCCTCATACATGACATGATCCTTTGCCCAACTCACTAGATGTCATTGAACTCTACACAATGAGAGCCCCCCACATTCACTAATAAAATGAGTGTGAAAAATATCCAACAATATACGCTCTTCCCCACAACATCCATGGAAGAAAGTAATCAATCTGATGATGGTTTTAAGGATCCCATACCCTGCAATTTATATACATGGAGTTGGAGGGGTTGTTGGGAAGAAAAGAAGTCACGAGAAATTCTTGTTGTCGGGTTGTGTAAAAGAATAAAAAAAATCAATCTATCTATTAAGCTCTGGCCTTGAAGTTCAAGGGTTCAAAATTCACACAAAATTGTTAAATGCATTTACCAGAGTAAAATGATTCAGACATAAAAGTAGCGAAAATCATTAAATAAAAGAGGAATCAGTGCCGACTGTCAATGGCCATAATAATTTGATTGGAAAAGGAAAAATACAAATGAACTTATCATGGATTACCCAGATGTCCAGAAAACCCTTGAGACTCAACCAGTGCCCAACAAGCCTTCCATATACCCTAATTTGGTTATCATTTTAGCGGCTCTTCTCTACCCCCTCTTCTCCAGCCCGAGCCTCAATCTCATGATATGTTGTGCCTCACTTCATATGCCCCGTCCTCCTCTAGAAAACATCCATCTCCAACTCAGACTCCTATAGTGGCTCGGTGGGTTGCACTTCAGAAAGACTGCACTCCTCCTCATCAAGGTACCTGAAAACTACAACATGACTATTAAGATTGTAGGATCGCTGCAAATGTAATAGCACTGCCTAGATTGTCTGTGGTATGTATTTTTCAAATGCAACAATCTCTCTTTCATTTATATTGAGAAAGAGGCTAAGAGAGACATGTCCCTTCATGGGACATGTCTATTCATTATAATATTATAATGTTTCATTAATCAATCATATATTAGAATAATATAAGTTTGCATAATTAATAATAATATATATAATATAACATATATATATCATATATATATATATACAAATACAATATATTATTATTAATCAATATGTAAGTATTATAGCATATTCTAACTGATCATACGACTGAAGCTATAGACATTAACACTCCCTCTTAGGTAGGGAGGATGATCAAATAGAATGTGTAGTGGTCTCCCATATCAACACATATGACCCTCGCCATAGCTACACAAAACATCAACACTCCCTCTTAGCTAGAGAAGATAAAATCCATCAAGGTAATAAATCCATTAATTTTGAAAGAGAGTAGATATCACCTCACTATGATATCAAGAGATATGGTATATGCAGGAATATCAAGTCACATGATATTTACCATAGCTCATAAATATCCAAGGTATGTGTAATGACATTATGTCTCATGATGTATTCCATATGGATACTAAGTTTACATAGAGATATGCCATTACATGACATTTCTCATATGGTTCAATCAATATGTAATACTAAGTTCAGAAAGGATCCTATGGATACAAAGAAATTACGTATCACATAATTTGTGATATGAAGTATCACCTAACATGTGATACCAAGTTTTACATATCACCTAACACATGATGTGAGGGATCACCTAACACGTGATACCAAGTTTTACATATCACCTAACATGTGATATGAGGAATCATTATATAGATGATACATGTTTTGCACATCACCTTAACTTGTGAAGTGAGGAATCACCTTAAATTGTGATACCTGATTTTTTATATTATCTTAGATCGTAATATAAGGAATCACCTTAGATCATGATACCTAGTTTTCACATCACCTTAGATTGTGATATGAGGAATCACCTTAGAACGTGATACCTGGTTTTCATATCACCTTATATTATGATACAAGGATATAGTAATTAGAGAACATTACATTCCCCTTACATATAACCCTATTATGGCATGTGCACTAACATATCAAAAGTCTACCATAATGAATCTCTACTACAAGATCTTCACCTTGTAACATCAAATACAAGTGTCCATTTTCGAAGAAGTCGTCACCTCTCAGAAATGTACACAGGATGGGTGGGCCCATAAGTCATGGAGTCACACACATGACATCCACCTTGACTTATCTTAGAGGGTGACTCCACCATGACTCATCCTAGAGGGTGGAAACAAAGGCTTTCACCTTATACTTCTCTCTCAAAGAGAAGAATACAATAACATACGACATAATAGATCACAGATGTTGAAAATCCTTTTCATTTAAGGCTTCATTCTCCAACATACCAAGTTTAATTTGAAAGTACACAACCTTCTCTTTAGAAAGAAACTTGGTGAGAATTTCATCCATTTGTTCTGTAGTGATAAGGTACCTTGAATAACATACTTATGTATTATATCTCTTATATAGTCTGCATCGCTCATGGTGAAGCCCAAGTCATCCAGGAATATCATGACGTAGGAGTTAGCATAAGGGCATTTCAGCCATAGTCCTATGATTGTAAAAAACCATCTCCGTTGTTGACTCCCTTTGAACCAATATGACCAAATTCCTTGGAGATCAGAATGAATTAGATTCTCTAAATGCTCCCTTTAAATTTTGAGGTCTTGCAACAACCTCCTGGCCTCCTCATCCAAGGTTGCTTTTAGATGAACTATCTGACTCCCTCTTAATATAATATCAACCTTCTGTGAGCAAGTCGTGTCTTTATTCTTTAGTCTGCATTAAGCTCTTTTCTTGAATGCCCTTTGATCCAACAACTTATCCATCTATCTAGAAATATCATGACCTAGATATCTACATAAAATCCTTCTAGCCCAAATATATGGAACTACATCATTTGAATTTCAATCCTTTGGCTTTTTACAGTTTCCTGGTCTCTAGGGAAACCATCTCGATATGGTCCGCCCTTCTAAATCAGAATGATTAAGATCCTTGAAATTTTTTTGGGAGATCCTCTAGTAGTCCCCTCTGTTACAGAACCATACATGGCCCCAATCATGAAAATATCTTGCTTCAAGAGACTCTCATCATCTGGTACATGATAATGTTGAAATTTTGATCATAACATTATCCACGGGAGCAATTTCCCATACACAAGTGTACTTGTTTGATTTCAACATGAGTGAATGTAATAAACTGTGGCTTTATCCTCTGACTTAATGATGATGTGACTTCTTCTGAAATAGAAATCAACCTTCTGATGGATTGTCAGGCTCCCTCTGAATGTGAATTCTTCAGGTCTTCAAAGAAACATTTTCAGCTACCAACTATGTTTCATAGAAGCAATTATCAAGTTCTTCCTTCCTTGAATGCAATCTCTTATGCTTCTTGGTTTGTCCTGAAGCTATTAAAGAGATTATCTAATGCAAATGAAGCATACATGATTCACTATAAATGTTATAGCATAACTATAAAAATTCATGTGCATTAATCAAGCATGGAATACTTATCTTTTATTTTAAGAGAACAATCAGTTAGCAAAGAGCCCATGTGACCAAATATGTGCCAAACAAGAACCATAGATCCACAGACTTGGAATCTGCTAAAATAAGTGTCACCGCATGGTTCCACCATCAGATGGCTTCGAGCCTCAATTAGATCAAATCTCCAATAGCGATCTTCTAATGCACTCATTGATGTCATTCTTGACAATGCGATTTGGAGATGTCTTCGCAACATTTGAGGTTCCAAGCACTGTCACTTATACGAATCGTAGAATGCAGAGGCTCAGATTTTGGTTGGAGAATTTGTTATCTTCCTTGTAATCACCGTGATTAATATAAGATTTGACTCTTTCACGTCAAAGTATAGTACATCTTCCTTGTTTATATCCCTTTCATCCGTTCTCATCTTCCAATCATTGATGATGAGCTTGCAAAGCTCAATATTGTTGCGAAGAGCGGCAAAATGAAGAGGAATTTTGCATAGGATGTTTCTCACTGTGATCTTGATCTACTGCATATTGCAATAGATTTCTACCATTATCGAATCTCTCTTTTAGAGTTTCCTTTAGAGTATCTATATGTGCTTGAGAAATCTTTCCGAGACTTTTCTACCCGAGGCCTTGCTTTACGAGGGTGTATAATTTCTAGCACGCTTTCAACACAGCGATCGATTCTCATGTAGATTCCCACAAAGATGAATACTCAGACATGTAATATCACATCGCCTCACTTACCAAGATTCTGGCAACCACATATCCTTTGATATCGTCATTCACAACGCGTGTCCACTGTAGTGGTATTCATTGTACTCTTGCAATTTGTGATTATATAGTAGATTAATATAGCTGATATTAATTTGAGTCTTGCGCCAATAAACAATGGCTTTCCCAAATATTCCACATAAGGAATCGATAAATACATAGAATAATCACAAGTAGTCTAGAACTGATATCTGTACAAGATCTAAATATCTGATCTTTATTTGATCATTGGATCAATTTCTATGTATTGTTTATGGAATGTGATGTCCTTGAATGCACAAGCTATAGTTCGACATGGACCAGTATATATTTGTTGTTTATTATTTATTTCACCAATGATAATATGGGATCTTCATCGAGTCTCCAGTATTTGGCCGAGTAAAATCATGTATCACGATGCATACTAAATTATATAGAGTAATCAACATTACTATTGTCGTGATCAAACTCTAAATCTAATGCCTTTAAGATGCGATCACCAATGCAGCTCGTGGGTGTAACCCAACTGGGTCTTCATGCCTTGATCTTACTTATTTAATTTATAGATATCTTTCACAAACATTCAGTATCAGAACTTTGTTAAACAGAGAGCATATATTAATTCAGAGAAGTTATGCACCTCGATAGACGGTTGTAATGGATAGACGCACAACCCAGTTGGGGTAACATTGCCAAATAGTTGGTAAGTGGTATGTGGAATCATCTCCTTCTGGATTCAAAGTGAAATAGGGTCCTCAAAAAATGTTCATGCTCAGCAACAATATAGAGTATCTCTTCAAATCGGAAATTTTATTTATACAGTGCCAATATTCATTGAAACAAATAAATATTAATCCTTCGAGTAATGTTAATGTCGTCGCACATTAGATATGACTTAGCATGGTGCCCAAGCTCTCAGTCCAAATACGATGGAGATGATATGATGCTTACGCCCGACGAAATCACTAGTATTATCATTGTTTGACGACTTAATTTCATAAGATTGCGGTACTTGGAGGTAATTCATCGCTGGAGACTAAGGCACTCGACTGTTGACTGTATCATATTGTTCGCCAGTTGTGTTTGGATGCTTTCTCCTTCTTCTATGTATTGATCGATGGAAGGGATTGATTTCCTGTATAGCATTCGGTAACCAAGCATTTTTTATAATGGATCCTTTGGCGATGACTTCACAATCCTTGGCTTCGATAGATTAACTTAATAAACTTGTGCAGCTATTTCTAGATATATCATCTGCTCTGATACTATGTTAAAATTGTAGGATCGCTGCAAATGTAATAGCACTGCCTAGATTGTCTGTGGTATGTGTTTTTCAAATGCAACTATCTCTCTTTCATTTATATTGAGAAAAAGGTTAGAACATGTCTATTCATTATAATATTATAATGTTTCATTAATCAATCATATATTAGAATAATATAAGTTTGCATAATTAATAATAATATATATAATATAACATATATATATATATATATATACAAATACAATATATTATTATTAATCAATATCTAAGTATATATGTATTCTAACTGATCATACGACAGAAGCTACAGACATTAACAAGGACAAACATGATGAACGCAATAGTCGCTGACGCTACCAAGCTTGCCCTAAATGGACTGGTGGCCAAAATGTTAGTTCCTCCTCCCGTGGTTTAAGCAACTTGTAACATTCATGTCCAACAACAGAGAAATAATGTGTGACTAAGAAAAGTAGTAGAAAAAATGTGCAAAAGAGCAGTGAATGATGTGATTTAACAACTGCAGATTGGATGCATCCTTGCAGTTGTAAGATTTGATGTTGACAACCAGCACAATCACCCCAAACCATGATAAAAAAAATGGTTTATTGGCAGCTGCTTTATAGTGTGAGACAACTTCCGGTTGCAAGCAACCTCAAAGGGGAAGCCTATCAGCTAAATACAACTACTTTTGTAACTAGCTTCTAACTAATACCTAATTAACCACCTTTTAATAACTATCTATAAAAAACAAATCCTAAAGAAACATAAAATAGCACTTGCACCCATAGGAGGTGCAAGGGTATGCCGATAGGTGTTTGTTTTAAAAGAATAATTGAAGCTTTACATAATCAAAGAAATTGTATAAGGCAATCTTGTTGTAGAAAGCAGTCTTGTACATAGTAGCATCTTTATTGGATGAATTATAGTAGCATCCTTTTTGGAAGATAAAAAAATATAGCAATTTGTAACTATAAATTTAATTGAAGATCTATTATAGAGGAGCCACTATGAAAAATCTAGTTAAAAAAAACACAAGTTTCTGTTACCTATAAAAAGGTGGTAATAGTTTCTTATTGTGATGTAAATATCTTAATCTACACCAACTCCCCTATTAATTGTTGTTGTTGATCAATTAATACGTGTAGAGCATTCATCCCTCTCCCCACCCATGGTTAAGCATAAAGATAGAGACGAGTTGTCAAATGATGTTGTTAGCTGCCGGACATTACTGGATGGATGAAGTTTTTGAGCTAGTGGCCTACTATTCTAATCTAAGGGTGGGGAATTGGTTTAATTCATTCCTCTATTCAATCACGCTAGTTGATCAATCGAAGGCTCAAGTGCCCAAGAGTATCAAACATTGATCAATAGCTAGTATAGTAGTTGGGGTTAGAGCTGCTCTCCCCTCCCACCCATGCCTACTATTTGTAAGGGTCTACTCGGATAGATGTTGTCAAAGATATCGACACACTAATGAATACGTAGATCATGAATGAATTCATTGCCCTAATGTTTGAATAATAATAATAGAATAGTAGGGCTTCCCAGATAGAGAAAGCACGGTCGTGTTTTCCACCCAAAGCTAATCTAAAGTCAACAATCAACAGATCCATAATAAGGAAGAATGATTGGTTAGGTCCTGCCCTCTATTCTATTGTTGCAAGAAGAACAAAAGTCTACTTTTCTTGGGGGTATTCTACCCCAGAGCTCATTAATAGATTGATCAAGACACATTAGATGCTCATTGTGCGGTCCTAGATATCTTATAGGAATATTATTTCTACCTTTAATTATTAATTTAACTTGTATCCTTTCTTGTGCAAGTCTTTGAAGGTGAATGCAATTTGACAAAGGATTGTAGAGAACTTGGGAGATTTGAGCTATGGTATCCTTGCAGCTCTAAGTTTTGTATCTATCCATATTGTTTTCTAAATTCATGCTTAGGTAATCAGCTTGTAACATGTGGCTTTTTAAAATGCAAACATTCAATGGTTCTTTTCATAAGTTGAATAGTTTTTAAAAATTTACAAAATATTACATTTTGTTGAGTAAAAGTCTTAATATCATAAAAGATGGGTTTAAAATTGTGTCATGGATATCTTCGACAAATGGATATCCTTCAATTAAAATAAAACATCGACAAGATAAATAATTTTGAAAAATCCGCCAAAAAGCAATTATTTTAGAATAATTACAAACTTGAGCAATACAAGTGATTGAGCTCCCAATAGGAACTATGTGTCTATACTTGTGTGTCCCACAAAAGAAGATGAGTAAAGACATTAAACTCGCAAACCCCACAATGCCAAATCTTGCTCCCCAACTCACATTTCCTTGAACATACACTATCACTGTATTTTACAAGAGAATGGAAAACATGAGGCAAAAGTAGTACTAGTTAAAGAAGGAGATTTGTTGCTTGCTTTCCTTTGGATGTTGGTAATCAGATTGTTCATCTGCAAATGGTTGCAAAGATGGCTTCATTGCACCTGACCCAAAAGATATCATATAACACGATGTGCACAGAGCTGCTATTTGGGTGGTTGTGGCGTGCTTGATGATGTTAGGAGGAGGCCTGAGAGAAGAGAGTGATACCGAGACTATCAAGATTGCTAATCCTAGTAGATACACAAGTGAGGAGATAATGATCATCTTGTAGTGTCCAAGATAGGCATCAATAAGGAAGCCTCCTATTAGGGGAACAATGATTGTCACACCAAACCATATGTTTACTTTCTCTGCAGATGTTGAAACACCCTGGTGAGTCACATATGTTAACTATGTGAACAAGCTTGTTGCTCATGTGCCAGCTCTGGAACAACCAATGTCAAATTCAAGAATTTTGCTATGGTAACCATGTCACAAATCTTCCACGAAGTCTCCAGTCATGTTATCATACATCATGAAAAGAAAAAATTATGTTTTAATGGAGAAAAGGTATTAAATAAGAATATGATGCTTAAAGAATAATATTTCTAAACAAGAAGTACCTTTATAGTATTTTAGAAATAATGAAAAGTTTGTGTTAAAGGTGAAAGGAATTGAGTCAAAATTAGTTATAAACAAGAATACAAGTATCAATTCCATTAAGAGTGGAAACATTTTTAGCATACTACACCTTGTATTTGATTCAAGCCTCCATCCCAAAATAACTTTAAATAACCATTGCTCTTGTAGATTCCTATAAAATTTACGCAACAACTTATTATAAAGCAAAGTATGCTTGAAATTCAACAAATTTACATAGTTTTCTCTATTTAAATTGCTACTGTTATTTGAATTCTTCGCATCTCCACTTAAATGTTTTATCCAAGTTCAAAATTAATACAATTAGATACCCTTAAAGATGTAAAAATTCATGTGTTAATTCATGCAAATAGTAATACAATCTTTCTATATCCATGGCACATAATGGAAACTGAAACACTACTCAATTTGAAACAATGAGAGCAATCTAGAAGTTGAACTTCTCTATAACTAAAAAAGAGTTTTATATTTACTTTTCCTAGTAAATTCATTTGTTATTACTATTTTTCTTGATACAATGTGGGCATATGTGGATGTTTCAACCAAACTAGGGAGATATAACCCTTTCATTTGTGAAGGACATAGGGAGCCACATAAAAATGATTTAGAGACTGATGCATACATTCTACAATCATTTCATTTCAATCATTAACATGACATCTCTTTGAGGCATTATGTCAAACAATTCAAGTGCTTTGTCTATGATTCCACATTTTGCATGCTTGCAAGTGTCACTCCATTGTGGAGAACAAGGAGAATACTTTGTGATTTAACATCATTCCTAAGTACTCAATTCCTCACAAAGTATCTGAAACTAAAATGTTTGAGGAAATGCCACAAGAGTGGCGTCTCCTGCAATGCTGAGGTATTCACTATATGCTAGTTTGTCAAAATGCTTCAAAGAAATCTGATCTCCTACAATGTTTTGAGTATCTCAGCATTGCATATAACTGAACATCTCAGCATTACATGAGACACCACTATTGTGGCATTTCGTCAAACAGTTCTCGTGTCTTGCCAATGTTTTTATTACATCTTGTGAAGGACATTATACATTGTTAAAATTATCCAGTTATACTTTCAAAATTAGCTCACTTCATTGTGGAGAACAAGGAGAATCCCTTGTGATTTAACATCATTAGTGTGCAAGGAAATAGAAAATAATCAGAAGTAAATCTCATAAGATATTATTTTGATTAAATGCATTGATATAAAAAAAACCCAGAAAATGATAAAGAAAGTCCACTTGCTTAATCAGTCACTAATTTGTGCATACTGTTGTTTTTCAAGTGATTTGATTCTTCTCATGCCCACCACCAGAAATCAGAACAGTCTTAACTAGTGAGGTTGTTTAAGCATATAGAGATTAAATACATTCTTTTAGAATGAAAGTTTCTTAACAAAATATCAAAGATATCAGTAGGACATATAAAACAAAGTGGATAAGAGCAGTTAGATATTAACGCTAAAACCATAAATGTCATTAATATGAAACTGTAAACATACTAGTGGAAAAAGTGCAGATTTCGACCCAAAAAAATGGTTAAAACATGCTAAACAAGAAAATTCGTATGGAAGAAAGTGAGACTTCCAAGAGACCGCCAAAACAGATGCCACACTTGATTATTCTGGAAAAAAGATGCAAAATCAATGATTTTATTTTATAGTGTCACTTTCGTGTAAAATCTGCGTCACATTCAATCTGAAACAAAAGTGTTTTTTTGAATGGGTTAGGCCACTGGGAATAGCCAAATAGACAACATCCACACATAGATCTCAGCATTGCATGAGACACCACTCTTGCGGCATTTCGTCAAACAGTTCTCGTGCCTTACCAATATTTTTATTACTTCTTGTCAAGGACATTTTAATGCACGGTTCACATGCCTTGTGTATGCTTATATTCCTTAGGCATTTTGTCAAACATATCGTGTGGATTGTTAATGCTTCCATGTATTCCTTCATGACTATTTTGCAGCTGGAGCTGAAACATATGATAGAATTGCAGCAATAACAATGCGTTATGTCAATGATTTCATAGCTGCCATGATAAAGATGGGAAACATTAAGCTTGTGACTGGTAGTAGCGGAGAGATACAAAATAATTGTAGGAAGGCTAACTAATAGCTCCGCAATTTTCATATTCTAGTATTCAATATTACTATGGCAGGTGTCGCTGGCTTGGGATAATGCTAGATGAGGCGTAGACAAGGGGTTTTACCTTGCCATTATATTAGCTAAAATAAGGTTTGTTTTATGGAGACAATTTTTTAAAAAGCACATACCCCAGAACCCATGCAACATAAACAAAAGGGGACTAAAAACCTTTGTTTTTTGGAGACAATGGAAAACACAAAAACAAAGCTAAAGAGTCAAAGCCGAACAAATTACAATTTGGAAAAAACCAAACAAAAGAGAAGGGCGTACCTATTCTGAACTTGCAACTGTTACCAACATGAATAACTGATTTGTGTTGACATTTTTATGGGTGTTAGCATGAGAGCCCATATTAGTTAAAAGATTTTTGAAATAGCCCAAATGCGGTTGACAAGTAAATGTGGCCAGGTGAAATAAAACAAGTTACCATGATAAACTTACAGATTTATGCGTGTAGTGGATTAAAACTTGTCATCTCAGAGTTATATCCATGGCACTAGGCATGATTACACAAATAGGAGTATGGAAGAGGGGAAATGATCAACACAACCTGCAAATAGAAGCTAATGTGTACGCTGCTTTCAACCAGACGGAAATGCACTCGCAGCAACCCCAAATTTGTCCTTTTCTCACTGGTGTAGCACAAAACCGGGTACTCCAGATGTTCATCATTGTAATAGCATCTGCATATCTAAAATCAATCAAGTATTTGTCATCATGGAAACACGGGGGAGTCATAAAAGACATTGTGGGCTAGAGAGTCTATGTTAACATGGTTGCACGCATTGCCCAAACCACATTCGTACCAGAAAATAGGATTATCGGTGGTTTTCAACCGTGAGACCAAATCTAAAGGTTTTGAATTCCCTAGAATCTACTTTGTTGAAGAATGAATAAAACGACTCAAAGCTTCTTCATTGTGAGGTTGGCAACACACAATTGCAAACTAGTTATGCTAAAGAAGAGATCACAAGCTTCCTGGAGAATAGCTCATTAATAGGAGTATCAATTGAAGAGGCCAGAAACCTTTTTAAATTGTCATCAATCTGGAACAAAACAACATTTTTCGCAAAACCTGAAGAGGACCGTCGTGTGCATCATTTCCAAGTGTAGTTGCACAATGAGAAAAGAGGATGAACAAAACATCACTAAGATGTTGGTGAATCTCCCCTATAGAAAAGACAAGAATTCAATTTAATCTTTTAAGATCTTCACATTTTCTCAAAAGTGAAGATCCAACCCACATGAGAATCAACTCATATCTAAAGATCCTCTTTTGCCACCATCTCCCATCATTGCTGCCTAATAGAGATTTTGGGTATTCTCTCCTCTTGTCTTACTTAATCAAAAATAGTTTTGTGTTGTAGCCATCGCAATGACATGACACACCTTTTGTATTGCCTAATAAGAAATAGTTCTCAATGTCACAGCCATCACAATTACATATGACACACCACTCCCCCATTGTCAATCTTCATCCTCAAAATGTATGCAATACAATCTTCCCATTTGTGACGCATGCAATCACTCTTTATACGGTCCCCAAAATCACAAGTGATACGCAACATAGCAACCTTTGTTTCCTAAGACTTGGGGCTCATCAAATTTTCAATATTTTAGACCATTTTCACATTCAATGTTTCCATCCTCAAGCTTATACCTAAAGCTTCCAACATGTTGTCATTACCTTCAATCCTCAATGTTGATTTCAAGGCACTGCTCTACGTTACATATGTCTAATGACTTCCTTATCACTTGGCATGATCATGCCATCAATAATCCATTCCTTGTGCTAATCATCAATCATGGAAAATGGTTGCCTTGTCACAAGGTCACAAAACCTCAAAAAAACCATCGCACAAATTCCAATACCATCTACTTAATGTCCTTCAAAATAAAAATGTGTTGTTGCCTCATCTCCTAGTACTAGAAATTATTGAGGAAAGCAATTTGTGGTTATCTCCAATCAAAAATGTGCCTAGTTGATCGAAGTTGTGATACCATTAACGAGCCTGATTTGATAGCATCGTAATAAATTCTATAGCTATACTCAAGATTTTTGCACTTAATTAAGTGAATCCTATGCCCCAATTACATAGTGAATTGGTGGTAGCGACAATTGACTCTACTTCATACTAAACTCTCAACCAATTCATCTATTGGATATTGCTAATGATTTAGAAGAATTTATCAATTGTGTCTCTCATGCTACTGCTAAGAGCATTATCATAATTTGCGGCACTTATAGAGCCACTTCCAAGGTCTACTATACACTATAGCACTTCTCAGATGCTCGTAGTAGCACCAAGATCATCCATCTACCCATCGCAAATGTCCAACTCTAATAATTTCAATGAGAAATCTATAATAGATTGGGCTCAGCAATAACCATACTTCTACTAACCCTTCTATAATTTAAACTTTCTACCATGGCTTCAACAGAGTCCAATACACCTCCAAACTAAAATATGCTCATCACTACTTTTTTCTAAGTGTTATGTTTTGAACATCAAAATATGTAGTCGCCATGATATAGGTAGCACCCCTAAGGCTAATGTTGTGCATATTCATCCACTAGCACAACACACAACTACCAATCACACCACTCAACCATTGAGAGATTATGCGTCAAGCAAAGAAATAATTCAACTTCCATTATGATTTTCAACCTTCATATCATGTAATCTATACATAGCTTAGCAAATGTACAAATAAGCAAATAGCAACAATTAGATGAGAAGAAACCAATCATACACATTTCTCAATAGTGTAATGTCCCCTTCTCAGGCCTAGTCAATTTGATGACAATTAGCCCATTTCCTCAATTCCCATGGGCTAATTGGTTATGGTAAAGAGACTCCAAAGTTCTAGGAGAGCACATGCTCAAATTTTTTTCATCTGTAGTATGCAGTATGGATTGTGCATATATCTGAAATTGAATATGAGATTAATTTTTTAATGCTTCATTGCGGGTAGTAAGGAGGCAACCCTTCATTTTTCTCCTACTAAAGGGAATGGTGACAATTACGTCTCCATCTCCATCTCCATTGCTGATTTTCAGAGGCTACAGAACTAGATAAGGGACTTGAAAAGCTCCGGATGCACATTAAGAACAAACTGAGTATGATAACATAGTAGAATCACAATCCTTAGGCCATGTCTACAAGGCAGAACAGTTGCACCCGAAGTGACAGTTTGTTTTGAGTTTATTAATTAAATTAAAAATCACAAACACTTTTGTCAATGATTTTTAATTTAATTAATAAACCCAAACAAATTGTCACTTCGGGTGCAAATGTTCTGCCCTGTATCCATTTTCCAATCCTTACATTGTTAATCAATGGGCAATAAATTCATTAAGTTGTACTACTTTGTTTAGTACAAAATCATTCATAATGACAAATATAAGAACAATTATTGCAGTTTGGGAAGAGAGAACTTGCATATTCTGCAATAAGAGTGTGGTGGAGACACAATGGCACTTTATCATGAAATGCACAGCTTATGAGTATATCTGTACTCAGTATGAAAACAACTTGAAGGTTGACAACATGCACCATTTATTTGATGAAGATAAGATCAACCAAATTGCTAGCTTTCTAGTCAAAATTCATAATACAAGATCCAAGATTCATAACAGAAGATCTGACATCGAAAGGAGTATGAAGATAGTTTAAGACTGTCATTCCTTAGTCCCTTAAACTGTTCAATCTCATGAACATGATTAAAATCATTTATTCATTCAATAAATGATAGTTACTGTAGTTACTGTTCCCTGATTCCTTCATTGTTTATATGATATTCTTAACCAAGTGACAGTTTATGGTCGTCTGACTGTTTAAATAGCTTTTATGGTTTTATTTTGCTCGGGTAGTCTAGAATTTGTTTTGAGTTTATCATATGGTCGGCTGACTGTTTAAATAGCTTTTATGGTTTTATTTTGCTCGGGTAGTTTAGAATTTGTTTTGAGTTTATAATTTTATATGATAATGAATGCTCTGTAGGTAGTTTGGATTTTGATAGCATTTAAATGGAGATTGTTGATGGATGTGGGTAGTGTACTCTTTTGAAATACCTGGATTTATCACGTTATTGGACTGATCTAATAAGCATTAGCTTGTAGGCTTAGTGACTGCAATGTACATTTTTTTAAGATAAATATACTTTCTCTTTGAACTTTTTCAAAAAGAAGGATGATAACAATAATTTAAACTTCACAGCAGATAATGAGAATTTTTTAGTCCTATAAGCATCAGAGATTCATACTACGGAAAAAAACCACGTATCTATTCTTAATCAATTCACAGTATATCTCAAAACCACTGCTGAAAGAAGATAATTAATAATTATCACTGTTTGCACAAACAGCCTTGACTGACAGAAAAACAAAAATTTTAAGGCCTTCCAATGTAATATATACAGAAACTTGAGGAAAAAATTTAAAGCAATTTACTAATCGCTTAAGCTCAATATGTACACTGTACTCTGCAGGTGTCGAACCAGAGTGAGCTAAGTAAAGGTAGTAAGGTGAGAAGCGAGTGGGAAGAATTAGTTTACTAGGTGAAGGGGAAGAGCTCAGTAAGCTTTGCTAAGCTCCTTATTGTTTTGTATAAATCTCATACAATGGTCAAACCAAAGATGTTTGCCATATGTGTCCAGTAAATTTACATAGAGGTATCAGTACAGGGGTTATTCGGCAAGGGCCTTTGCAGATTATGATCGATTAGTATTTTCCAAAGTGGCTGCTACAATGTAAACTATGACAGTAAAGTTTCTCTGCTCTCAAAAGCTTGCCAGCTCGTGTCTCTCTATATATGGAACTTCTAAGTTTTGTGTTGATCAGGTATGTTCTTCCAGACAACTTTCCTATCGTGCTTTTCATCCACGAAATATTGAACGTGAAACTTTTTGAAGTCAATAAAATGAGTATGAAGCTCTACAATCTCCAATTTTCTATCTTCAAGAGTCACCATAGAAAGTGATTACCAAGTGACATGCAGAAGCTATAAAAAGGGAAAGTTAATGATTCACAATAAGCAATGATTGGAAAACATTCTTTTATCGCCTCCGTTTTCTACATGGCAATGGGACCCGCGTACCAGGTAGGCCACAAGCACATTTAATTGAATTAAAGAAATAAAAATGCTTGATAAATCAAAACTAAAAATGAAGTTAGCTGGTACAATTTTTGAGAAATTGAAACTTTATATCTGAAAATCCTTTGCTCTATTGCCCAAAAATTGCAGGCATGGCTACAATACTTAGATATTAATGTCTAAAACGTGACCAAGAGTGGCCAATAGAAATGATGATAAGTACAATGCTAAAAACGTACACAATAGTAGAGCCTAGAGCATTTCCACTAAGGTGATACATAGATTGAAATCAAACCAGAACATAAATCGATACAAAACCCAAGGGGAAAGGAACATGAACCAACAATTATAACTCCTCAGAGGCTGTCTCAAGAAACCACTCGTGAAATTTGAAGTCAATTCGACGATATGAGTTGTATAGGCATTCATCCATTAACATAAATGCTGTCTAGCAGGGATCTCGACCGCCTTGTCTGATTGCAAGGTCTTCACATATCCAAGTAGAGTTAACAATTTACTCAGCCAGTAATTCAGTTACAGTATTTTTCTGGGCAGTATTAGGTAATTTTTCAATGTCAATATACAAAAGGAATGAATTTATGTTTGACATTTTTCCTGTAACTTATATAAGCTTCACCAAAAATCTCAACCATGCTCTCCTCTTCCAACCTACTTTTGAACTCGTAATACGAGGCACATATCAGAGCAATTGTATGGATTGAAGTAGGCACCCAAGGATTCACATGGAAGATTGGATAGATGTCTAATTGGACAAGGCTCTCAGAAAGGGTCAAAAGATAGTAATTTTTATTACAAAATCTATTCAGATCAGATTTTGATTGTTGTGGTTTATGTTGATGACATTATTTTTGGAGGAAAGAATGACTTGTGCAAGAAATTTGCAGAGGAAATGCAAAAAGGAATTTGAGATTTCCATGATTGGTGAGTTGAATTTTTTTATTGGGGTGAAAGTAAATCAAAAGAGTAAAGGAATTTTCATTTTTCAATCCAAGTATGTCAAGGAATTATTGAAGAAGTTTGATTTAGAGAGTACTAAACTGGTATTGACTCCTATTGTTACCAGATATAAGTTGAATAAGGAATATGATTCACCGAAGGATGATGCAAGTAAGTATAGATCAATGATTGGAGGACTATTGTATTTGACTTCTACTAGACCATATATCATGTACATAGTATGTTTGGAAGCCAGGTTTCAACAAGAACCAAAAGAATCACATGTTATGGAAGTAAAGAGGGTTTTCATATATCTAAAGGGAACAAAAGAGTTTGGATTATGGTATCCAAAAGGTTCAAATTTCACACTAATAACTTATACTGATGAAGATTCATCTGGTTGTCTAGATAACCAGAGAATTAATAGTGGTGAAGCTTATTTTGTTGTCTCCCGGTCGGTTGCTTGGTCAAGAAAGAAACAAGATTCTGTAACACTCTTAAATGTTGATTCAGAATATATTGTAGCATCCTCATGTTGTACTTAGGTAAAGTGGATGAAATAGACTTTGAAGGATATAGGTATAACTTTTGATGAGCCAATTTCATTCATGTGTGATAATACCAATGCTATAAATATTTCAAATAATCCAATACAACATCCCAGAATGAAACATATATCTATCAGGTATCATTTGTTGAGAGAGAAGGTGTTGGAAAAGGAAGTCAAGCTTGAGTATGTGCCTACAAAGGAGAAGATAGAAGACATATTTACAATAAATTTGTGCAAGGATACTTTTGAGTATCTTAGGGGGAAGCTAGGCATTCTGCCCCTTCCTAGTGTCCAGTAAATGCACCGGTGTGTGAATTAGTTCAGTGACTTGCATGCTTAATCATTTATGGATCAATTCTTAGAAGATTACTCTCAGGGGGAGCAGAGTGAGTCAGTAAGGGGGAGTTTAGACCTTTTTAATTATTGTCAAAGGGGGAGAATAATGGTTTCAGAAGAGTGAAAAAGAACTTTGATGATGATATATTTTGACAATGATTTGTTTGCTTTGTTATTGACAAATATTGCCATCAATGAAAAGGGGGATATTGTTAGAATGTGAGGTTGATGTCATTTTGTTTTTCATTAATGGTTGTTATTGATGTCAAAATTGATGCAAGAGCACCTATGAAGACACCTAGGGTCACCATGGATCCAATTAGAGATAGAAGGAAAAAAACATCCCTAAGTGTGTATTGGGATGTACTGAAACCAATAATTACAATTTGCAATAAGGAATGCAATAAAATATTGTTAAGTCCTAATTTGTCCAAGTAAAGGACTAGGACCAAATATTGCTTTGGAAGTGGACCAATAGATTCCAATGAGTTAGTTAGAGTTTAGAAGTGTTTAGGGAATTTTAATAAGTCATCTTGATCACCTATTGATCAACGATCAAAGTTAGGAGGTCAATTTGTTTAAGGATAAATTAGAGTTCATAAATTTGAATTTTTAAATAGTAACAGTTAATTAGGATTTGGAGGGAACTAATGTTTTAACCTCTAAATGTAATTTTATCCTCTCCAAACTAATTGGAAATGGTTGGGATAGTTATAGGTCTCATATTTACATTCCCTCCAATGTTGGGAAAGATAGAGTATGGCTGGGTACATTTAATGTACGAACTGCACAAGTTGGAAAGCAATAAAACCAATATTTATGCACATTTTGATCCAATTTGAATGTATTATTGAAACATAAAGTTGTAAGGATATTTATTTATGTTCTAGGGTATTTTTTGAATATATTTCAATCCATTTTGATTGCATTTCATACAAAATGATCTGACTATCCCGTAGAAATCTAGTGTTTTTACATTGTTTTTGCTAAGAGTGAATTAGGATTCATCCCATTCTATGATATCTGTGTCTAAGGGATGAATCCACCATTGTAATATAGTCAACTAAACATATAAAATTCAGGAATAACCAATAATTTTCAAGTGATCATCAAGCCTGTGACTAGTTGCAGTGTTAAGGAATAGGGGTATGGTTGCATAGGTATTGCAGTAGCCATTATACCTAAAGGAGGGCACTATTTATGGTAGAATATTTCATAACATGGTGTAAGGATGGTTTTTGGTCCATCAATTGAAGGAGATGGTGCTTGGAGATTCCAAATCAGAGAAGCACTAGTTTTGGAGGGTTTACAGGCCTAATTTGGGGATTTTGGTGTTTCTAGGGGTTTGGGCCTAATTACTTTTATATTTGTGCCTTAGAGGACATAATAAGCCACTGTCCAAGAGTTGAGGTTCTTAGGTTGAGGGGAGTTGGTAGTTCCTTTGTAAAATCACCAATTTTAAGCATAGTTGCAGGGTACAGTGCTGTAATAGTGGCTTTTGGTCCAAGGTAACCTATGCTAAGCCTCCCATATGTTCTAAACCTTGATAATGGGTATCTAAAAACCCTATTCATTTTCAAAGCGTTTTAGAATTTTTTCAAGTTATGAATTTCAGAAGCCTGTTGGTGGCCTAATACTGTGCAATTAGGCCTCTGTGCTGAATCCAAAATTTTTGTGCATAATCTATAGATTGTGACCCCATAACCTATTGTTTCCTTCTGAATTTTATTGAATTAAGTCTTAGTTGGCATTAGAAGCCTTGAGTCAAGTTTTTGATTGTAAATCACACCTTGTATTCATTTGGGAAGGGTGTCTTTTACCTTATATTTCCCTTATTAGTTCAACCCACCTATTTGTAAAGAGTCCACTACCCTTACCTCTGTATCAAGTGGTATCAAAGACAAGTAAGAGCTTTGGGAGGAAGGTTAGGTGTGTATGTCTGAGGAGGAGTTTGAAGAGTTTGAAGAAGAGGATCCAAACATGCCTCCAAAGTTGACAAACATGGAGCTTGCTAGGGTGGTCATGGAGAAAGAAACAAAATAACAAGAGATTGGTATAAGTGATTTAAAGGTTAACCAATCTTGTTGAGAAAAGGGGTTCAGACCCTTGTGATGATGAAGGTGAAGAAGAACAGGAACTTGTTGAAGAAAGGTTGGATCCCGAGAATGCTAGACTAGTAAAGATCTAGAAGGCAGTTAAAGGAGGAGAATCCAAAGTCAAAGAAGAGATCCCAATGTATGGTGGGAAGATGGATGAGGAAGTGCTCCTTGATTGGTTTAGTGTTGTTGAGAACCACTTTGACTATGAGGACATTGAATACAAACATAAGGTTAAGATTGCAAAAGAAAGGCTTAAGGGTCATGCATTGTTATGGTGGGACTTCCTACAAGTAGAGAGGTGGAAGAAAAGCCTACCAAAGATCACATCATGGCCTAGAATGATGGATAAAATGAGGGAGAAATTTCACCTGAGGACTACAAGGTTCAACTCTTCAAGAAGATTCAAGGGTTGAAGCTGAAGGACATGGATGTCCAAAGGTATATAGAGGAATTCCACAAGCTTGACATTAGTGCTTTAATTTTTAATATTCTATGTTTGGGTCATGCTGATGCAGTCTGGAGGCATGATTTATAACAATATTATTTCTTCTTAGGCTCTGGCATTTGTATTATATGGATAATATGTAGTTTGTTCAAGGTTGTGTGTGGTGCGGTCCAATTTTCAATCCTCCTTACTATGGGAATGTTTAGTCTGGACCTATTTCAAATTATGTTTTGTTGGCCAACTTGATGATTCTATATTTAAAATATCAATATAAATAAGAGGATGATTGTGATGGATTGACAAGGAATTTGTTGAAAATAAGATCTGTTATATACTATGAAAGTTTTGTAAAAGTGTGTAGGTGGGTTGTGAGAATAACATGTACTTGTTATTTCTATTAGTCACTAGAGGTAGTGAGCCAAAGGTTTCTTTTAACAATTTTACTTTAGTGGTGGATTTCATTTTTCTCTCTTCTTTCTTAGGGAAGTGAGCCCCCTTGCAATGAGAATTCTAGAAGTGAGCTCACCCATAGTGAACATTTTGGTAATGAGCCACCTTTTATAAAAATAATCTCAACCAATGTTTTTATTCATGAGAATTAGCTTCTCCTTTGTTTTTCTCATCTTGGGTTTTCTACATAAAAATCTAGTGTTCATTGTGTATGATTCATGTGTGTGTTTATTCATGTTTACATCTAATTTGGTTGAGTAGTTAAAGAATTAATTTGCTGGATCAAGATCTGTGAAATTGATAAAATGTTTAATCTGAAACTTATTCACCCCCCTCTTAGTTTTCCAAGAAATTCAACAAAATATATCTTTTTCTATGTATGTGACATTGTATGCTAAATATTGCACCAGCTTCCATCCAACTCATCATTTCTAGATCAGTAGGTAGCACATGTAGGGTTGAGAGTTCTTGATAAAGAAATATAAGGAAGCTTATGCCTAATGGTTGAGTGGAAAAGCACCTTGACGATGTTCTCATCCTAGAGTGAAGAGGTCAAAGGGGTGAGTGGTTCCAGTTGACAATAAAGCAATGTAGTGTTTATTTTCTATACTTGTAAATAACCTTAAGCTCCCCAAGATTTGTAGTAATAATTCCTTGTATATGAGAAGAATAGTGTATTTCTCAATCATTACTATGGTTTAGTTCTTGTTCTATTGCAATACATATGGTACTTAAGGAATTTTATTTTTATCACTACCTATGTTATTACATCAAAACCAAAGAGAACCAACAAGATCACTATCTTGAAATAATTAACTAACATCTCCTCAAAGGAAGATCATACGCTCCAAAAAACATATCTTAAATTAACACCTCACCATAGACTCAAAAGTGGTCCTTAGAAATTCAAGATGACACCATATCCAATCACATGAATATAAGTAACCATAATCAAAGGATTAATCTACATGACTACCAAATATCCTACTAAAATTTGTATTAACTAAGATCTCTAGGAATCATGATAAACATCTCCTAATTGAAGATCCATTATGGCCCTAACACGATCAAAGAACTTAACACCAAATGCTCTCAAAGGGAAGAGTCAAACCACGATATCCAAACCAAGAAGATACAATAATTCACATCCTTTATCAATAGAAACAAAGATATTAAACTCTTACTTAAATCTAAAGGCATAATATAAGAGCTTCACATGAGACTATCAGTTATTACAACAAATCATCCATCTTCTAATCAAATATTATCCATGGCTCACTAAACACTACAAACACAATGAATTAGAACCAAAATATTGAAACAAAATATATAGAACATATTATATAATTGCATAAATATCCCATTGAAAGTGATACCAAGTTATACATGGCATCATGAACAATATCATTACCAAAATTACATTGAAAGTGAATATAAATGATCATAAACCATAATATACTATGAAGTTTCAAATGAACAATTAGGTACTCCTCAAAATCCTTTTCTAACTACAACCAAGATACCAAAGTAATAATGGTGTTCAGTAACAAGGCCTACCAAAATGAATCCTCATCAGACAATTTAAAAGATCAATGCATATGCTTGGCATCTCAAAGGAGAAACACACAATGAGTGCTCCAATCTCAAATAACCAAAATATTCAACCATGCATTAGTATAAATCTAAATAGATATAGTTAGGCATAAATGTGATTTTTTAAGACTCAAACACAAAAATCAACAATATATATATATATTATATATATATATATATATATATATATATATAAAATTTTCCAAACAAATCTATATAGGAGTAACTATAAATCAATAAGAACCTTCCAAGAAGCCATCTAAACCTGCAACTATCTTCATCTAGAACACATTGAATATAATCAAATTTTTATAGATGCACATAACACATATTTTAGTTAACATGTAAAACCTATAAAAACATCTGGGCCATAAATCTAAAATCAACCTAAACATCTAGACATTCATACTAAATATTCCATCTGAATAATGGAATAAGAATAGATCTACAAACCCAACAGCTGAAAATAAAAAAAATAATATAACCCAAAAAGAAAACAAAGCTTTCCAAGAGCTTTAAACATATAAAGAATGACATCTCCACAACTCAAAAAGAGTTCTATAGGTTATCCCCCAATTTTTTCATATAGTTCCATGAGATAAAAACATGAACCCAACATAAGAACTTCAATCTATAGTCCAAATAGCCCATGTTTCTCCATTTAGCTAGGATATTGAAAGTACCCATCACCCATGAACACTTTCTCATTATACATGATCAAAAGGTAAAAGAAAAAACCACCAAATAAAAGGCTACACACATATCATGAAACAAGAGATCTAGGTTACCAAACCATAACCAAGTCAATGAAGATCCATAATCATGAGCTCTCAATGCCCTTGACATAAATCACAGTGATAATACCCATGGCTTTAAATCTCACCTATATGAAAAAATGTTAACTCACAAAAAAATCATAAGAGCCCCATTATCCTTTCAACAACCTTTAATTCCTTCTAATAGAAAACCACAATATTTCCAAGAAAAATAAATTAAAAAATAGATGAATACCAAGAACTAGATAACCTTTAGCTATGATACCAAATATTGAGAAATAAATAGGTTTAATATAAAAGAGTGTGAAGATAAATATCTATCCAATAAAACAATTAAAGGATGAGATACAAGGCTTGGAGAACTACAACATGAAAATTAGAAACTTATATGAAAATCTGAAAATTAAGTTATCTTTTTTTTTCCCTCTCAAGAAGTGCGAGATTCGGTTGAACCTAAAATAGCTAAATAAAGAACATACCATGCATTAAAAGAGGTAGAGAAATACTTTCTATGAGAGAAAATAAAAATAAGGTTGTAAAATCCTTATTCTTCATTCAATAGGGAATGCATACATCTATGTTGCTTGAGGTTGATGTACATACGAGATCTAAACAAGCATAAGAGATCTTTAAAAATGTGCACCAAGTTGGAAGTAAAGTTATCAAAATATCTAGGTACAAATTTCTTAAGAAGGATTTTAGAATTTTATATGCAAAAGGTTTAGGTTCTATTTTCTTAATTTTTACACATGAAATGAGTGTTTTAAATCAAATAAAGTCTCTTGGTGAAATACTAAATGAGTAAAGGATTAAAGACTTAAATAATTCTTAGAAGTTTGGTTGCTATGTTTGAATCTATTTTACTTGAAATATAAGTTAAAAGACATAAAAAATTTACATATTGATCTATGTTGATTGTATATCTACAAACCCATGAGAAAATAATGAATACAATATCTATTTATACCCTTGAACATTCCTTCATATGATAAGCTTTAGCTAATAGAAGAAGAGAAAGAGAGATATGGAATTTTAATAAAGTTAGAGGAAGAGAATTCCTAGGAGAAGCAAGTTCAAGAATATTTAATGATAGTGGAAGACCAACTACAAACACAAAATTCTTTGCTAATGCAATAGCCACAACTCCTCTAATTGCTATAGGTATTATAAATCCCAATTTCAATGTCATTACCATTATAAAATTACCATTATGAAATTGAGCTTAATAAAGAATAATATGATATGAATAGAAAAAATATAAATTTTTTAAAAGTTATTTAGAATGAATATAAAATAGTATTTATATATAATTTATAACACAAAGTTTCTCAAGAAATAACATAAGATGTATAGTTTTTAGATAGTAGACGTCATAATCAAATGGTTGAATGTAAAGTCATGTTTACAATGGATGGATCTACATTAAAAGTAAAATAAAGAAATTTTAATGAATTATTTATTGTGGGTTAAAGATCAATAAACATTCCAACCAAACAACATCAAATAAATATAATGGAGATGTGTATTGAGAATTTGGATATAAGCAAAATTTGATGATTATTAAATTGGACAACTTGTGCACAATAGACGTAGAGTTAATTTTAATAATAGAACATGAAAAATCATGGATAAAAGTACAAGTAATTAAATCATTACACAACCTGAAGTGAAAAATAATAGAAAACTTCACATGAAAATTAAATATTTAAATTGTTGGCTACATACGCCCAAGTTACCACAATACTCACACCCTCAACTATAGTTGAATTTTTTAATATTAAAGACCAATCTTCACTTTGATATTTGATGTTTTAACACACAAATTTTAATGGATTGAATCTATTACACAAGAAGAATATGGTAAATGGGTTCCCTTTAATATAAAACAACCAAACAAAAATAGTGAAGGTTACATCTATGGAAACAACATAAATAATCATACCTTGTTGGAAAGTCATTTTGGGGGTAAGACCCCTCTTAAGACTACTCATTTAGATTGGTGTGAAAGTATACAAAAGTAGGCTCTAATGGTGGTAATCTATATTTTTTAACCTTCATAGACAATTTTCATAAAAGGACTTTGACTTCGATTTATTTTTCAGAAGAAAAGTCATACTTTAAAAAAAATTAAAGAGTTTTCAGCATTTAAATTGCAAACTTAAAGAGCTAGTGACTTCAACATAATAATTAATTAATCATCTTCAAGATTCACATGGTTACATCATATAGCTTTATAAATCTATTCAACTTCCTATAACCAACCTAATTTGGTCTACTCTAACTAGAGACCCTATTTTCCCTAAATGTGATCATACCCTCAATTATGTCAATGCAACTATTTGATTATTGGCATAATTCATCAAAAAGAAAAATAATCTCCTAAAATCAAAGTGATTTCATCACTACCTCATATTAATTACCTTAAACTATTTAAATCAAATCAACCCAATTAAATCTTTGGCTAAAGTAATTAATTAAAAGGAATTAATAAAATTCTCTAAATACAACTCATCACTTGCACTTGGAAAGTCAATCCATGAACCAATAAGAGTTCACTCACATGGATCACTCATATGGATAACCAAATATTCAATCCTCACCTCTCCTCACAAGTTGATCTCAACCACTCATTTCTCAAAGTCTTCCATAAAAGAAGTAAATTTTGAGCTCAATAGGTCCATAATTTTTAGAATCCTAATTGCACTCTTATGCTATCATTTTGATTTCATGATTTCAATAGCTAATTAGATAAATTTTCCATTTGTGCTTTAACAAATCTTTGCATCATTTATAGCATGAATTGCATGATAGATACCTCAATTTCTTAATGAATCTTCCATTCTAGGACTAAACGTGTCACTGATTTAATGCATAATCTGAGGGCAAACTTATAGCTTAAATTACACTCTTTCTAGATAGGAAGAAATATGTCGATTTCCATGGTTTTCTTATGCTTTGAAATTGATTTTCATATTTCTAACCATTGATGTAATGACATATTGAATTTTTGTGTTGCATTTGCAAGTACATAATTCACACACATTTCTGGCACCCACCGTGGGGTCGAGCCTTGGATTTTTATTTAGTTTTCAAGCTAATCCTTGACCTTTTTGTTTGTGTTCTTGAGGCAGACTCATATTTGGGAGAATAAGATCACATCTGGAAAATTTGGAATCGCATCCGGGATGTCCTGAATCGCACTTGGTAAAGGCTTGCATATGGGTAAAAGGGGATCACATTTAGGGTAAATGACCAAATTTAGGATCTTTAATCACATTTTGTATTTCATGGATCACATTTAGGAAAGAAGATCATATTTGATAAAGTCTAGGATCGAATTTGGCTAGCTTACTTTCATAATTGATGAATTTGATGACTAATCAACTAACTTTGGATGAATCTGATTGTTTAAGAAACCTTATGAGTTCTTGTAGGACACTGTCAAAGACTTACTTGGCTAAGAAGATGAAGTGAAACTAATAACAAGTGGTTTTATAGGTTTCCTTATGCATTCAACTAAATATTACTTTTTTCAATTCTAGGAAGTTAACAAACTTTCTCTCCAATTCGTAACTTGGTTAGAGAGGTATGCTCTTTTACTTCATGGAAAATCATAACCTCAAACATCAAGTTAAGATTTGAATAGAAATAGGATAAATGAACTCAATTGCTAAAAGTGTTTGGTTAAATTCTTTTATAGGAACCTAAAATTTTGAATTTGAATTTGATTCTTAGTCCAACTAGAGGATTATGCTATTTCCCCAAGTGAAAAATCAGAAACTTGAGATGGGGGATTAAGTTTTGAGTTTGACAATTTGAGGGAAAGAACCTTGCATGGTGTGTTTGATAGGAGAAACCAACATAGATAGGAGAGTATTCTCTTCTTCCTCGTGAATAATCAAAAAGATAGACTCCTAAGCTGCTAATCCTCATTTCTTGCTTTGAATTTTAGAGGGCCTTTCGGTTGAAGGAAAAATATCCTAGGAATGACCCAAGTGAGGAGAGGTGAATGCAAGCCCTTCCATCTCACTATAATCAAAATGATTTCTTGAGATCAAAATATCAAAAGACGTAAGCAGTTTTGTCCTTGGAATTTTGACTATCATTCCTCGGACTGTTGGAAATATGGATGGAGTAACTGAGAGGGGAGGGGTGAATCAGTTACCACAAAAAATATATCCACAAGTCCCTTAGATGTCTTCAATATATATTACTGTTACTCGGTAAATTAACCTTTCATTGTTCATTAAACATGCATAAAACAAATAACATGAACACAAGTGACACAAGTAACACCAGATATAACGTGGAAACCCAATTTGGGAAAACCACCAATGTAACTAGTTACTGATTTTCACTCTTCT
>MU224358.1:1696059-1736396 GCA_018584345.1 Thuja plicata
CTTTTATTCTTGTGTTGTACTATGTGATGTTTTCACCTTCTTTCATTCTGAGATCATCAAACTTTCCTCTAAGGCTTTCTGCCTTGGCTCTCAGAACATTTGCATCACCTCCATGTACAAGTTTCAAATTGTCCCACATTGTTTTAGCATTTTTGCAATCTTTGACATCCTCAAATTCAGCATTAGAGAGTGAGGCTGAAAGCTCTATAACCATGCAGTTATGTCCATGCTTTACTCTCAATTGATCTACTGTCAATGGTCCTATAGGAAACACATATGCAGTATCTAAGTATTGAGTAATATCATTGCCAATACCTGATAAGTGAAGCTTTATCTTACTTTTCCATGAAGCAAAGTTGTCCTTGTTCAACTTGGGCACATCTCGTCTGTTCATCTTGTGATCTTTACTTAGGTCTTGAAACCTTCCTTCTAAGAACACAAGCTCTGATACCAATTGTTAGTAATAACTAAGAGGGGGGGTGAATCAGTGGCCTCAAAAATTTATCCTTTAAACTTTAGTCCACCAATTAATACACCTCAGATTATTAAGTCCCTACAAGATGTATGCCTTTGAAATACTTGAAATAAATAACTGTCTATCGGTTTACCTTGTCTGTCCTTCTCCTTGATAACCGATAAGCAGTAAAACTTATTTATCGATACTTAGTAAATATGTAGAGTATACCAGTCAATCCATAAATGCATATGTGAAATGTAAAACACTAAATTAATAAACCATACACACATAACACAATGATTTTAACATGGAAACCCTATTAAGGGAAAAGACACTGGGACCGGTACCCCAAATTTTCACTCTTCTGAAGTGAGTCCTATTAGGAGCCACCCCTATTAAAGGTTACAAACACACTGTTAAGTGCAACCTTGTTAGAGGATTTTTATACATAGATTGTCACTAAGTATCTGGAATCTACGCTACCATCCTTGAATCAGTCTCATGACTGTCAATAGGCTTTATGATAATCTTACTACCATCCTTGAATCAACCTCCTTCTTAGAATGTCAATAGGATTTAGGTAAGACTGATGCTACTATCATGAGTCAACCTTTTTGGTAATTTTTTAGGATATACCTCAAATATAAAAGACTGTTAAGTCATGCTCTGTTAAGATACTTAATGCTTCAATGGTTAAACTGAAACACAATGACCTATTTCTATTGCAACTTTGAGTTGCAGATATTCAGATCTATTTACGTACAATACCTTTCTGATCAATGTATCAATTCTATTCCTTTGTTCTTCACTCTTTCTACTCTGTGATGCTGTGCTTCACTGTGTGTCGGTGTCTATAGAATTCTTTATCTCTTCCTTAGCTTGATTGATCAGGACTGTCTGAAGTTTTAACCTTCATCAGTTTCTCTTCAGCATCTTCTATCAATTCACTCCCCCGTGTATCTGATTGCTTGCATAAATGAATTATGCTTGTCTCTTATATAGACATGATATTTCTTAATTCTTGGTTCTTGATTGTTGGTGTGAAAAACAATCCAGCCAAATTGATTTACGGCTTTAACTCCTGATTTATCTCGTAGTTATCTTCTTGCCAGCTGTATAAATCATCTTTAAATCACTTACTTAACTGTGGTTGAATAAAAAAAATACCAGTTAAGTCTATCCTTAAGCTCTGCCAGCTAGATATTTTTTCATTTTTCGATCTCTCTATTCTGTCGGTCAATTCTGTAGTTCATCGCCGGTGACAACTACCAGTTCCATCGGTACAACTTCAGTTAGCTTTGGGATCTCCGTCCGTCAGGCATCATTGGATATTTTCTCATCGGGTAACACTATTTTTAGCTCATCGAGCATCCTGTGATTCTGATTCGTTAGGAAATAATGTCTTCTAATCGTCGGGTATCACTGTGAATTTATCTCTATCTTCAGCGATGGTGTGCACTCTGCTGGTGTAGTCTGTCACTTGGTGAATACTTGACTTTTATGCATTGTTGAAAGCATAACCTCTATTCCATTGATTCTCTGAAGTCTTTGGTATTATGTATATGACGATACAGATGATACCAAGTTGACATCAATGACAATACAAACCATTAACTGATTTAATGTCTTGCATCATCTTCAACTTAACATTATCAAACATTCAATCAATTACATGTCATCACATAATACTAAAATCTTTTAGTATGTATACACCATGTTTATTTCCTTGTCATAATATGACTCCCCCTAACTGTGTGCACCAGTATAGTATATGTATATGTACATGTATACTATTCATTCTCTGTATGTACATTATTTTCCCTTTTCTTTTACTATACATATGATTTCCTCCTTTTGACTGAGGTGACTGAACATATCAAATTCTCCATTTCTTTGATACTGATGACAAAAATGTACAACTTATAATATGCCAAAAATGTGACAAAAATATGCAACTTACAATGTTTCAAATATGTTAGAATGGGTTTTTTTGATATCTTCAAGTAGTTTCTCCCATTGTTCTTTCAGCTGTTCTAGTGCCATGTGTTGCAGCTCTATCCTTGCATTCATATCATAAATGTTGTCGAGGATAGACATGTCTGGGGTGGAAATTAGAGTGTTTTCCCGTGTCATATATTGTTACAGGATTGTAAGTGTTGGTAAGACCTTGACTTGGAGCTCATTTTCCTCATCTCTGTATTTCATCTCTGCAAACTGTATGTCCTGTCTCTATTTCCTAGCCTGTATGATTTGTTCATTATGCAATTTAAGTGCTTCTTGTGTGTTGGTGAGACTTTGTGCACTGGATTGAAGATCAAAATCTATTTTTTATATATTGTCAGTATACTCCTAAGTGAGTTGATCTAAAGTGCACAATTTATTTATTAAGGTAACAACTTCTGATATACTTGGATCAATTGTACTTACCAATTTAGATAGCTTGACCTTTTTCAGTGCCACTTCCTGGCTTATTTTCTCGGCTATCTTGAACTCATACTTTTGTTCAAGTCTCTCTTCCATAACCTTCTCAGGATCAATATTATGAGATGTTATTGCATCTATGAGTATGACCAGTTGATCAAGCATTGGAGCTTTTTGATCAATATCTATGTCTGGTACAATCTGTTGAAGTATTCCTCTTGCTACTTCTAGTACCTTGGCCTCTTTTGTTTATCTCTTCAGTTTGTCTTGAATAGATTTTCTTTCACAGAGCTTAGCATATTTTTTCAATGCAATTGGATCCAATGTTCTTGGATCATAGACTGGAATCTCAATTATTTCATCCAGAGTTACTGGATTCTTATTCTTTCCTTTCTTCCTCTTTGATATTTGAGGGGATGCATATGTATGAACTACCATAGCTAGTTCATTTGTTCTCTCTGAATTACTTGGTGAAGGTTTTGTAGAGTATGCATCTTGTGTCTTTTTCTCAGTGGGCACTTGTCGATTATGTGAATATGTCTCTTCATTCACTTTGGGTGTTTTTGTAGAATGTGCTCCTGATTTCTTCTCTAGCTCATCCTTCTTTCCTTCTTCACCTTTCTCTGTTGGTTTATCCCCTGTTTCCTTTTGAGTTTATTTCTTATTTAGATTAGTGGAAGTATCTTTCTAATCATCAGTTGTAGCTTCCCCTACAGTTGTATCAGTGGTTTCTTTGGCTTCTCCATTACCCTTGTCCTTGGGTGTGCTTGTTTCCTTTTCATTAGATCCATCGTTGCCCTCTAGTATGTTTATTGCCTTCATTAAGACATGCATGTTACTTTGAGTTGTAGCTTGGGCTTTGGAAATAGTGGTGTCCTACTCATCGGTTAGAGCCTTGTCAGCAGTGACATCCTCATCTTTTTTTATATCTTCTGCAGGGTCTTGTACTTTTGAGTGCATGATTGAAGTGTCTTGCACCGTCTCATCAACAACATAAGTTATTGTACGATTTGATGTCTTCAAGCTTTGTTTCTATTCTTGATCCTTAAGTGTGATAAATATTACATCATCTTTCTTCTTTGGATCATTGTTAGAGTCATAGTTAGTGATCTCTTGGATATTATCATCCATGACAGTGTCCTTGTTAATAGGCTCATTGTCACTTTCAGTATTATCTAGAGTAATATGCTGAGAACTTGCATTTTCTGACTCCTCCTCTCTATGAGGTGTTTTTGTGAGAAGTAATTGTTTTTCACCACTTTTTGACTCTAATGGTAGATCCAGGAGTTGTCTCCATTTTGTTTCTATCATTGAATCCAGTTCTATAAACTTGTTCTCTATTACTTTGTATGCCCTTATTTTGGCTACAAATTTACTTGAGTGTTTCTTTAGTACTTATTTTATTTCTTCAACTTTGGATTCAGGAGGCATCAGTATCACAAGTACCCTTTCTCTTGCTTCTTTCTCTATTTGTAGGGCATATGACCATTGTTGGTATACTCTTTTACCTAGCTCGTTAGATATTTGATTTACAAATTCTGCAGGTGCATACTTGTTCTTGATCATTGATTTTATGATTGCCTCTTGTATTTTATTTTGATCCTCTAGGTTTAGTGTATCCCATTGTCTGATTTTCTTATCAGTCATTGTACCATGTGTAGTGATGGATTTGGAAGCTTCATCAACTTTTTTATTTCTGAAGTTCTTCTTCACTACATTAGGCTCATCATCTTTAGTGTCATCCAAGTCATCCTTTTTCCTAACCAACATTTTCCTCTTCTTTGGTGGTGTGGTTTTGATAATTTGTTGTCTAGTTCTTTTAGCTGGCTGCTTCCTTATATAGGTCCTTACTTGAACTTTCTTAAGCGGTGTGGTATCAATTGCAACAGTTTGACTCCTTGTCCTTTTCTTCTTTGTAGGAGGTGGAGGTGGAGGTTTATCAAATTTAGTCACCTCTGTATCTGATTTCTTTTCTTCTAGTTCTTCACTGATGGTGCCCTATTCATCAGTTTCCTCTTGTTGATCCTATTCTTCCTCTGTAACCGATAGAATCTTCTTGAGATTCTTAACCATTTTGTCTTTTTTTTTTGTTTATAGTCTTCTTGACTTCTAGGCCTTATTTTATCTTAGATTTGGCCTCTCCATATGTTCCAAACCTTGGTTGTTTCTTATCAATGGGCTCATTAATTAGTGCCTCAATTGCAATTGTAGCTTGATCAATATTGATCTCATATTCTAATGGTGCTAACCAAGCTATTCTTGGTACAATCGGTTTGATATGGGTGTAATCTGTGTCTTCCATAAAACATATCTCATCTTTATGTTTTTCAACTAGCTATTCAGGAATCCTAGTTCTTTCCATCATCTTTTCCTTAAACTCAAGGAAGTATGCAAACATCACAGACTCAAAATTGTCTCCTAGTGACTTAATCAATTCACTAATCTATTGGGTTACCGGTTTGGTGGTGTCCCATACAAATTTTCCTACTGAAGGAAAGTATTCTTGAAAATAGAAAAAGATACACATGATGAGTGATCCAAACTTACATGTGTTGGTCTTTGCAGACTTGATTTTGATCATGTTCTCATCAAGTTGTTTTAATAGGATCTCACATAGATCCATCTGAATGCATTTTGTTACTATCTTGTAAGCTGTGCTTACTGCTTTTGCAAAAATGTTGTTCAGTCTGCTAGTCTGAAAGATTTTATACCCAATAGCACATGCGCCAAATTTTAGCTCTTCGTTAGTGATTGTGTTCACTTTGAGACCTCTATTGTCTCCTTCTGCATTGGTGAGTTTTTCAAATTCTTTCATGGATGGATACTTGTGTGCCCTAGGCTTATCGGTTATCAGATAACCAGTGATAATATGAAGAACATCCTTGGTTATCTCATCTTTATGTTTTTCAACTAGCTGTTCATGAATCCTAGTTCTTTCCATCATCTTTTCCTTAAACTCAAGGAAGTATGCAAACATCAAAGACTCAAAATTGTCACCTAGTGACTTAATCAATTCACTAATCTATTGGGTTACCGGTTTGGTAGTGTCCCATACAAATTTTCCTACCGAAGGAAAGTATTCTTGAAAATAGAAAAAGACACACATGATGAGTGATCCAAACTTACATGTATTGGTCTTTGCATACCTGATTTTGATCATGCTCTCATCAAGTTGTTTTAATAGGATCTCACATAGATCCATCTGAATGCATTTTGTTACTATCTTGTAAGCTGTGCTTACTGCTGTTGCAAAAATGCTGTTTAGTCTGCTAGCCTGAAAGATTTTATACCCAATAGCACATGCACCAAATTTGAGCTCTTTGTTAGTGATTTTGTTCACTTTGAGACCTCTATTGTCTCCTTCTGCATTGGTGAGTTTTTCAAATTGTTTCATGGATGGATATTTGTGTGCCCTAGGCTTATTGGTTATCAGATAACCAGTGACAACGTGAAGAACATCCTTGGTTATTTGCTTGGGTTGGTCTAGCCATAGCTTGTTGTCATGCATTCTGCTCAAGACTAACCTTATCCATTCTGTTTTGAATTCCCTTAGGAAATGTAGGGCATTAGTTAACCCTTTGACCTCCAGGTGTTTATGCTCTTCCTTTATGTTTCCTCCATCATCACACAACTTCTTAAAAGCCTCCTCCATTTCAAGATCACCTATTTATGCGATCTTGTAGTGAATATAAGATCTAACATCTTCTATGAGCAAAAACCTAGGTAGAATCTTTGAAAACGTGTCAGCTTCATCGGGTTTTGGTGTAATTTCTGGGCAGATTTTATACTTTGATTCTACACATGTACTATTCTTGATCAGTTTCACCATATTACTCTTATCATTGTTCATCTTAGTGGTTCTTGAGGTGGTTTCCATTGTATTTCAAGTTTTTAGGGTATTCTCAAAATTGGGGTTTTCTTGATAAAAACAATGACAGAGATCTTTCAGTGCCTTAGGTACTTACTTCAATTTGAAATAGTGATGAAAGATCTACTTTTTGTGTGTTGAATTGATCTATGGACACTTTTTATTTTTGCTCTTTAATCACTTGTTTTTCACTCTTCTTTCTCTTCAAATTGTGGGTGAAAAATGAAGTTGTCCCGTCAACTATTTATAGACTTTTTGACCTAAGTCTGTGCAATAAATGGGCAACGACTTGTTGGGATATGAAGACGGGTTTCGTCAAGAGGATATTTCAAATCATCATTGGTGAAGACATGATGCTTTGGGTAGTTGTTAACCATTTCACTTTTACTGACAGATATCGATATTCTGTCATGACAACTTCCAAACTTTACTTTCTTACAGACGGGCGTCGTGTTACATTGGCAATTTATCATTTTAACTAGTTGATCGACAATTTCTGGCAAGTGTAAGCAACTCAGTATTATGTTCACCAATGATTTTTGGTAAGTGTTTACCGAGGGTGTTGCATTCTTATATTTGTAACAAGTAAAATAATATGCATCTTTGGTTCATGCAGATTTTAACTGTCTATCAATTTGTATAATGGAACCAATGCAAAATATAACTTGGTATGGTGTAGTTCCATACTTACTTGTTCAGCTCAAGTGGGGTTGGTGGTGTCACCGAATCCATTGGATGGGGTGTCACCATTTGCATTTCTTGGTACAGCTTCATCATTTCTTGAAGCTTTTATCCACATTTTGTCTCTTTCCCTCTGGATATCTTCAATGGTGTTTCCATTGGGATATGTGCTTGTTTCTATCAATCGTTCCTTGCAATATTTCTTGAGATGACCAACTTTATGACACTGTAAGCATACCATTATAGGGTTTGACTAGCCTCTAGACCCTTTGGTCCATGCTCTCATGTAGTTTGCAGCAATGTGCCCATATCTACCACATGCTATATAGTTTTTCTAAGTGTTGTAATCCCATACATATTGATTACCGATTCTCTTTGGTTGATAAGGAACTTCTTTACCTTTTGGCTTCCATGCTTTCTTTTTCTTTTTCCAGCATTTTTTAGATGTGTGCCCATTTATCTTGCATGTAGGATAGTATTTGTCCATGTAGGTTTCCTTCTTTGGCTGTTCTATCTTTCTCTTGCATTCATGAGCCTTATGTCCTTTCTTGTTACATTTATAACATAATCCTATGAATGAAGATGTAGGTGTAGATTTAGGAGTACCTTTCATTTTACCTCTGCATACATTTGATGTGTTCCCTTGCTTTCCATAGTGCTTGCATGTAAGCTTTCTTGGTCTTGGATTTTCATAGACATTCTTTGGGTTTGATGATTCTCCATTTTTGGTAAAGCCTATACCATTGTTGTTGTTGAATCTTCATTGTCCTTCAAGAAAGTCATCCATTCTTTTATTTCTTTCTTCAGCCTTTCTAATAATCTCATTATGCTGTTGCTGAATTCTAACCTCATGCTTTAGCTTTTCATTTTCTTCTCTTAGTTCACTGATAATCTCTATTTTTTCAATGCATTCCACATTTATTCTGTTTGCTTCTTGACTCATAAGGATAATTTGATTTGTGAGATCATGGTGATGCTCAGCATGTCTTTGAATTTCCATTTCCTTTTCTTGTAGTTTCTCTAAAATCTTCCTTCTATCATCAATAGCAAGTGTTCTTTCTATTTCATCTTGTTTGGCAGAACTCATCACATCAATCATTCTTACCATCTGGGTCTCTTGACCGATTTGCAACATCTTTATTTTCTTTATCAGATGTTGATTTATCTCCTTTAGAATTGTGATGTTCTCTTCTAATGTATTTGATGTGTTACTTGCATTTGATCCTGAAGATTCAAAGAAATTTGGAATCTCTTCTTCTTGATAGTCTTTTTCATTGTTTCGGGTAACCATACCTTTTCTCTCATCTAGAAGCTCTCTCATCTTGATTTTAGCTTCTTTATAGTGTTCATAGAACATTTGTATCTCAAGCTTTTTGTTCTCAATATTCTTATCAAGTTTGTACTTCTCCATTATATGATCTTTGCTCTTAAGCCTTTAGGCTTTCCAAGAAGAGACTTAGCTCTGATACCAATTGTTGGAATTAATGGGAAGTAGTACTGAGAGAGGAGGGGTGAATCAATACCAATAAAACTTTTAACACCTTGTACAATTCATCATTAGTAATCATTCAATTATGTATTACCAACCATTACTGTTATTCTTTCTTATGCATGTATTGTTTTTTCACAATCTTTAATAGTTTTCAACAGTCATAGAAACATTCATGAAAATGATAAATACATAACACAAAATATGGTATCGCAGAAAAATCCTGTTAGGAAGTAAAAACTGTGGTGGGGATGACACCCAAAAAACTTCACTATCTGCAGAATGGAAGGGAGCCGGTTAAGGCTTACAATTTGATCACTTTTGATGATCTACCCTGTTAGGAGTATTAAGGTGGAGACATGTTAATATCTACTTTGTTAAGAGCTTTAGCAACACTGATGTAAGTGTGCACTCAGTTATGAGACTGTATGCAGTCTACTATTTTTGATTTACAGATCCATTAAATCTCTTACAATAATAATATCACCTTAAGTGATTGATGAATACCTTTTCTCTACTTGTCGATAGCCTTTGTTCTGTTCTTGAAAACTGATTTGATTCTATTTGTGTCCTTGTGCATGAATTCTCTATCTGGTCTCTAGTTGCTCTCCGTGGCTACTATCTTCATTGATCAACTACTATTATCAATGGATTGAGCACCTATTTATATAAGTATTTGACCTATCTTGTAATTCACACATTACAATGTTAACTCTTAGATCCAAGGTTTACAACTTGCCCTTGATCTTTAGTTTGAATATTTTAAAATAGTAAAACTAATTAAAACAATAATAAATACATTGCTTCCTCCGCACATAATGGATTTAAAAACAAATCAAGAAGCTATAAATACAACTTCAGTGATTTATCTAACGTGGAAAGCCAGATCCACTTTTTACGGGATGTAACTGACAGTCGGTTCTTGGTCGTTGGTTTGAACTTGAAGTCTGTCGGCGTTCCTTGATTGAACTGTTCGTCAGGTTCCCTGTATCTATCAGGTTCCTCTCTTTTCTTTTCCATCGGGTAGCACTATTGTTACTTGTCAGGTTTCTTTTACCTTTTTGTCATTGGATAACACTTAACAATGTTTGTCAGGTAACCTTGGTGTCAGATAGTGTTGTGCCCTGTTTGTCGGTGTAGAGTAAACTGATGGTATAGATCATGTTTTTCTCTAAGTATACTAATGGAAAAATATAATGCCTTCAAATTGATCTGATGAAAAAATCTCAGACTCACATGATTATGATTGGGATCACATGTCTAATGCTACCATGAATATTGAAGTAGATGTAATCCATAAATTTGCACCTTTATTGGAAAGGGGAGAGAGTTTAAATACTACCCATAATACAAATGTTGTCACATAATTGGTTGATAGGGTGATACCTAGAATAATTGATGAAGACACTAGCATCTTAATGGGACTAGAATAATTCCAAAGGATACAAGATATGAGTTCCAATATGATAAGGGAAGAAGGACAAAGTCCCAATGATGAGTCACTAGAGTTAAGTCCGCATAACACTAACAATGACACTAATAATGGTGATTTGAATCTTAATTATCTAAACACTATAGAAGCTAACTTAACAGAAATGGAACTTGTCTTGTCAGTTAATAGTCTTGACACTGAGGTGATGCTGACCTTATAACCCTCTTCATCATTATCCTTGGTAGACCCTGAACTTATTGATTGGATAGACTCAGAACCTACTCCTATCACAAACTTTCCCAATGACTACACTCTGGCCTATTATCTGGATGCTTGTGAACCCTATCTCTCTTCCACCAATGCAAGGAGCGTGAATCTGATAGAAGAGGATATCAAGTTTCTTAGTCAAACATTGAAAAGAAAAAATAAAAAAGAACTGATGGTGAAAACCACATTGTGGCAGTATTAGATTCTAAAAAGAAAAAATTAAAGACATATCTGATGGTGAAAACATCTAAGAGATGACAAAAGATGAGATTTTTGATATCCTCCCTGAGCACTTTCTAGAAATATCTTCAGTACTGATAGAACCAACACAACCAGTTAATTTGGGAATGACAAAAGTTCCTCAATTTGTCCATCTGGCACAATCCTTATCAGAAGAAAAAAAGATAGTTTACCAAATTAATTAAAGAAAAAAGATCAAATTTGCATGGTCTTATACTGATATGCCTGGACTAGATCTTGAATTAATAATGCATCACTTATCTATAGATCCTGGGATAAAACCTGTGAAACATAAAATAAGAAAGATGTACCCACACGTGACATTGTTGATAAAAGTAGAGCTAGAGAAACTCTTAAAAGATGGATTCATAAGGGTCATCACTTATGCAAGATGGATTTATAATGTAGTCCCAGTGTCTAAAGTAGATAAGTCTTTCAAAATTTTCATAGACTTTCTGGATCTAAACAAATCTTGTCCTAAAGATGACTTTCCCCTATCGAATATTGATATGATTATAGACCTCACAACATGATATAAAATTTATTCACTCATGGATGGATTTTTAGGCTATAAAAAAATAAAGATTTCCCCTAAAGACCAAGAAAAGACAACATTTACATGTGCATGGGGAACATTTTTCTAGAACGTAATGCCATTTGGGCTAAAGAATGCCAGAGCTACATATCAACGAGCTATGATGACAATATTCCACGACATGAAAGATAAGAACATGGAGGACTACGTGGATGATACCTTAGCTAAGTTGAGGATAAGAACAAATCACATTGAAGACTTGAGAAAGATACTGGATAGAATGGAACAATTTCGACTAAGGCTAAATCCAAAGAAATGTGCATTTGGAGTCCAATCACATAAGCTCTTAGGGTTTATTGTATCAACTAAAGGAATTGAGGTGGACCCAGCACAAGTGAAATCCATAATGGAAATTCCACCCCCTCGTAACACTAGTCAAATAAGGACTCTCCAAGGAAGACTCTAGTTAATTAGAAGATTCATGTCTCAACTAGTAGAAAGAGTGCAACCTTTCACAAAATTGTTACATAAAGGAGTAGCTTTCAAATGGGATGAACACTGTGAAAATAATTTCAAGGAATTAAAGGATTATCTAGCTAATCCTCCTATCCTAATGACACCTATTCCTATAAAACCATTATTACTCTATATTTCATCTACGACTACATCGCTTGGAGTATTTCTAGCACAAGAGGACAATACCAAGAAGGAAAGAGCGATTTATTATATCAGTAGGACATTGGTGTCTTATGAACTCAACTATAGTATCATTGAAAAGGATTGTCTGACAGTTGTTTTTGCATCCCAGAAGTTTAGACACTACATGATTTTTCATACGGTAAATATTATTTCAAAGATTGATCCTCTCAAGTACCTTATGAGTAAAACAACATTGATAGGAAGGCTAGAAAAATGGGTCTTAATACTTAGTGAATTTGATATAGAGTATGTAGACAGAAAGGCTATTAAAGGACAAGTGCTAGCCGATCAATTGGCTGATTCACCATTGCAAGATGCAACACCATTGATTATAGAGTTTCCAGATGAGACAATAATGCATTTAACAAAATATCCATGGAAGATGTACTTTGATGGTTCTTTCACACAACAAGGATCTGGAGCATGGCTATTGTTTATCACTTCTTAAGGTTATAAGATACGTAAGGCATAAAAAATGATGTTTCCATGCACCAAAAACATCTCAGAATATGAAGCATTGGTAAACGGTCTCAAGCTAGCCATTGAATAGAAAATCATAGAGTACTTACATGTATATGGTGACTCTCAGCTCATCATCAATTAAGTAAATGGAGAATATCAAACAAAATATGATAAGCTGATGCCCTATAAGAAGATGATAGAAGACTTGAAGAAGTACTTTGTCTTCATCACATTTCAACAACTTCCAAGAACAGAAAATAGAGTTGTAGATGCAATGGAAATGCTAGCATCCATGTTATAACTAGAGGAACATCAATTCATATATGACTTCTTGGTGGAAGAATTATCCTTTCCTACATTCGATATACCTGAATCCCAAGTTATTTTTTCCTTAAATGCCCAATACCAATCTAGGTATACCAACATAAATGCCTATCTTATGAATCAAACCTTATCTAATGGCCTATCTTGAAATGAAAAATGAGCCTTAATTAGGATAGCATCATATTATGTACTCATCACTACTAACTTATATAGACGAGGTCTTGACGAAATGCTACTCAAGTCTTTAGAATAAGAGGAGTCTGATCGCGCATTAAAAGAGGTCCATGAAGGTGTATGTGGATCACACTCGAACAATTTTTCATTAGCTAAGAAACTTCTAAGGGTCAGATACTATTGGCCTACAATGGAGAAAGACACAATTCGATATGCTAAAACATATCAAAAATGTCAAACACATGGAAACCTTATTCGTGCTCCAGCCAGGGAACTCATATCATTTATAAAACATTGGCCATTCCAGCAATGGGCCTTTGATCTTGTTGGATAGATCTATCCCAATTCTTCAAGTGGACACAAATAAATCATCACAACCACTGAGTATTTCACAAATTGGGTTGAAAAAAAGCTAATCAAAGCCAATAGAAAAAAAGTATCTATGTTCATCTTTAACTACATTATCTGTAGGTACGGGATACCCTCATCTATTGTAAAAAACAATGTGGTAGTTTAAGAGCCAATATATTAAGAAAATTTGTACACAGTTTCACATTACTCAGCACTTTTCTTCCATCTATTATCCTCAAGGTAATGGACAAGGTGAGGCTTCAAACAAAAACATTATAAAAATCCTACACAAAACTTTGAGTAAGTCTAGCAGAGACTGGCATTTGCAATTGAATCTAGTACTATGGGCTTATAGAACAAGCATTTGAACACCAACAAGATCCACACCATTAGCTCTTATCTATGGCACAAAGGGAGTAATACCAATTGAAGTAGAAATCCCTTCTTTGTGAGTATCCATCAAAGGTCTTGTCACAGACAAATAATACCGCATAGATAGGGTGCAAGAACTAGAGATACTAGATGAGCGCAAACACAAGCATTTGATAACATGAAAGTCTATCAGAAAAGGATATCAAAGGGGTACAACAAGAAAGTAAAGCCATGTCAGTTTCAAGTGGGAGATCTTGTTCTCAGAGAGAATTCTAAGAATCAACCAAACAAAGAACAAAAAGGCAAGTTTGAACCGAACCCAACTAGCTAGGGCCTTTTGTTATCACAAAAGCTTTTGGGATAGGATCTTATTAGCTATCTACACCTGAAGGAGATGTCCTTCTTGATCCTATCAGTACTCTACACTCGAAGTGGTTTTATGCTTGAAATCTAGCCAAAGGGCTTGTACAGTGAAATTGATCCTAAGAAAATACCCAAAAAAAGAAAAAAATGATCCTGAAGAAAGCCATAAATAGTGGAAAAGAGAAAAATAAAAAATAGTGGAAAAATTCTTGAAAAAAGGTATTCTTGGTGAAAACCTAGCAAATAGGTGCCTTGATACTAACAAAAAAAAAGAAAAAAGAAAAAAATTACAAAAAAAAATTGAAAAACAAGAAAAAGTGCCTTGGTGAAAACTTGGCAAATAGGCATCTTGGTAGAAAAAATAAAAAATTGCAGAGTGGTGATAACCTAGCAAATAGGCGTCACTTGTTATTAGTGCTCTATCTATTAATGCATTGCTTGCACCAATCCTTCATGGTCATATATTTGCTATCGGTTGAATCTGAATTCTTCACAAATGTACTTTCCTTGCTTGGAATTTGCCTATATATGAGTCTTAAGGATAGTTATACTGCACTGGGGGCATCTCTGCTATCATGTTCGGTTAGCGGTTGTTTGTTCCTAGGTCATTGTCTAGGAAGGTTTTCCACTATGAATAATATTTCTTAATTCTTGAATCAAAACATCACTATCACTATGACAAACAAAGGTATTTCTTAAACACCACCTACCTATAACTGACATCATACTAGTGTTTCTCAACACTTTAATCAAATGGTATTTCTCAACAGTACATTGGATTGCAATTGCTGATATTGTTTATCTCAATAACTCAGGCACATATATACATTGTTAAAATCCAAGTTGCAATTGATGATTTCTCTACTATGTTTGAAAAATGAATCAAAGGTGTTCCTAAACACCACATAAACACATAGACTGACCTTGATTTTATTATGACTCTTTTCATGTTCCAATGATGTTTCTAGGGACATGTAAATAGTTATGAATTTTATTTGACTGATTATCAATTGTTTCTTGTTATATCTTCTGAGTTACTCCATGATGTCTATTAAATGACAAAGAGCCGCAAGGAAAGGGGGCATACATTTTTCTTGGTTTTTTGTGCGTGGTCATTGTTTCAATGATCCTATAAATTTCACCAAATTTGGATGTTTATGGTAAGAGCTTCCAACACGAGTGGATAGCCGCATATATCTCGATCCTTTTTATGTGTAAGCTACGATGAGGTTGAACCAATTTCCTTATCTATTTCTAATAAACTTCTAAAGTAAGGAGTACAACACATTATGTACCCAAGGATTTGAACATTAAAGGTCATTGTGGGTTACATATCCTATATTACACATGAATAGAAGATGATTCTTAAAGTGAAATGAGATAACTAACAATTCATTCTGGTCTCTATACCTTGATGCTTAGGTTTATTTTCCACATTGCATCCAATAAAAATAGTATTCATACTTTTATGATACTTCCTTGGTATTAGTAACAGTTGTACTAACTAATGATGTCCGCTACACAAACGCTCTATGATGATAAAATACTAAAATGAAAAAAGATCATTGACAGTTCTAGAAGTCTACATTTAGCTGCATTTAAGTTTGCATGACTCATTTAAACAACATAAGTACTTTAGCTCAAAATGATTTCCTAGTTCATTCAAATTTCAAGTTTGACTACTTAACCTATGTTACTAATATATTCATGTTGTTGCATATTCATTGCATTCATAATGGGAAAAGAGGAAAATACAATAACAAAGCATTAAAGTGTTGCATTTTTACATCCTAAGTGCATCCATACATATATTTGCATAAAGAAAATTTTAAAAAAAATATACATCTGCATATCCACATAGAATCATCTAACACACCTGTATATTAGTAATAATCAAAGAGCATAAATGATGTCATCACATGAATCTACTCTAAATCATCATAATGACCAAGTACATCATCAAGTGTGAATTAATCTAAATCATCTATCATATACAACAACTATCAAAAGAGAAACAATGAGCATATCAAAATCGGAAGATGTCATCTCATATATATCAGTGAATATTAGATAAAAAATGTGGGAATGTTTACAACAGTATCAAAGAGCTCGATAATTTACTAAGGATAAAAGTGAAAATGAATGGGTAAAAACACATTTTTGAGGCTTATATTAACCTTTTAGGGGGTAAACAAAAGCTCCAAAACCCTAAACAGACTATTGTATGCACCCTAAAATGGTCGCCTAGACTATGGGTCCACATTTTTCAATTTATCAAATGACAATCAATTTATCAATTTCCTGAATCAATGCCTTGCAATATTTTCAATTCAAATCAATTTCCTTGATCAAATCATAATTAATTCAATTATTTCAATATTTCCTAAGGTTTGATCATTTTATCCATAATCTTATTTAATTAAAACAAAACATCCCTTTTAATAAAATAAAATAATCTTATTTAATTAAAAGAAAACATCCCTTTTAATTAAATAAAATAATCTTATTTAATTAAAAGAAAACATCCCTTTTAATTAAATAAAATAATCTTATTTAATTAAAAGAAAACACCCCTTTTAATTAAATAAAACAATCTTATTTAATTAAAAGAAAATCCCTCTTTTAATTAATTAAATAAAATCCTCACCTAAATCTCTCTTTGTGATGAAAATAAAAAAAAAAATAAAAAAATAAAAAAAAAAATTCCTTTTTTCTCTACACTTTGAATGCACATATTTCTAAGTGGTGGGCTTTTTCCTCTTACTTGCCTTTTTAGGGATTTATCCCACATTTCTCTTGAGGATGCATTCCTCTCCACACTTTCCTTTATAAGGAGCCCTCTCCTTCTCATTTAGGATCCATATTTTATGTCATTGTTATGTTGTAGGTTTGGAGAGCAATTTTGGAGGAGAGTTTGAGCACTTGAGTTTGAACATTGCAACTTCTCTTTTCTTGTCTTCTTCTCTCATGCATATTACTCTTTCACTTACATGTTAGATTAGATTCATATTTCATTTCATATAATAATCTTGCATGTGTATTTCCTTTCATAGCTTAGTTTGCTTTCATGCATTGTTATCATATAGAATAACTTCTATTTTCATTTGCATGCATATTTGATGATCATGGAGACTAGCACTCTTTCTTTTCCTCTTTGAATCTTTCATTTTATGGTGTACTTGCATGGGCACAAATTAGGTCTAAACTAAAGGCCTCCATTATAAAGGTTCTTTCACTCCATGAATAAAGAGCTATGAGTTGCCATTTGAGACCTCATTCTTGAGAAATATTGGATATAATGACTCATAGAAGTGTGTCAACATTTTAGCACACAACTATCAATACTCTATTTTGTTCTTCTTAGATCTATCAGGAATGAAATCAAACACAAGGACAATATTTTTCACAACACTGTAAAATTTTTGCGTCAGTCTCCAACAAATGCTCTATATGTATAGAAAATCATTTACATGCTTTACACATCAGATTTTCATGGTTCTTTATCAACAAGTTGCACATCGCACATAAAAAATCTTGGTCATACATCATTTTATCAAGTTCACAATTAACATTTTCAAGTAGTCAACTTGATAAAATTGTGTTTTCTCTTAACACATTTTCGCTTCATCTCACTTTCTAATTGATTCTTCATTGATCCAATCAACCTGTTCCAATGATCTATCATTCCATAGAGGGATTTTATTCTATTTCCTTCGATTTCATTCCCAAGGGGGCATGATCACACTTAAAATCAATCAAATTCTTGCTCAAACAACAAAATTGACTTCATCATTAAAAGACTAGGGGCATGGCAGTTTCCTTCGATCAAGTGGGGACTATTAGATAGAAGGTTTCAATGCTAAACAAGCCAGATATCTATGTCTACAATCTCTCAGATCTTTATCAAGCTCTCAACAAATTTGTAATGACCTTCGTTCAATCAAGTTCAGAGTCAGTATTATCAATTATCATTCGATCAAGTTCACAATTGATACCTCATAGCTCTTAGCAGCTTTGTACTGACCTTCGTTTGATCAAGTTCGGAGTCAGTATTATCAATTATTGTTTGATCAATTTTAGAATTGGTATCTTTAGATCTGTGTTCAATCGACCTTCGTTCGATCAAGTTCAAAGTCAATATTATTAGTCTTAGTTCAATCAAGTTCGAAACTGATCTCATCAGCTCTATTTTGTTCAATCAAGTGCAAAATTCTCAAAATTTATGAAGTCAACATCATACATTCTTTGAATTAATGCATTTCTCGCATATCAATTCAAAGAGGGGAAAATGTAACCACCCTAATTTGGTCTACTATAACTAGAGACAGTATTTCCCCTAAATGTGATCATACCCTCAATTATGTCAATCTAACTATTTGATTATTAGCATAATTCATAAAAAATCAAAATAATCTCCTAAAATCAAAGTGATTTCATCACTACCTCACATTAATTACCTTGGCCTATTTAAATCGAATCAACCTAATTAAATTTTTGGCTAAAGTAATTAATTAAAAGGAATTAATAAAATTATTTAAATACAACTCATCACTTGCACATGGAAAGTCAATCCATGAACCAATGAGAGTTCACTCACATGGATCACCAAAGATTCAATCCCCACCTCTCCTCACAAGTTGATCTCAACCACTCATTTCTCAAATTCTTCCATAGAAGTCCAGTGAATTTTGAGTTCAATAGGAACCCATAATTTTTAGAATCCTAATTGCACTGTTATGCTTTCATTTTGATTTCATGATTTCAATAGGTAATTAGATAACTTTTCAATTTATGATTTAATGAATCTTTGCCTCATTTATAGCATGAATTTCATGATAGATATCTTCAATTTATTAACGAATCTTCCATTCTAGGACTGAATGTGTCACTGATTTAATGCATAATCTGAGGGCAAACTTATAGCTTAAATCATACTCTTTCTAGATAGGAAGCAATATGTCAATTTCCATGGTTTTCTTATGCTTTGCAATTGACTTTCATATTTCTAACCATTGATGTAATGACATATATGAAGTGTTGTGTTGCAACTTGCAGTTACATAAATCACACACACACACACACACACACACACACACACACACACACACACACACNATACATAAATCACACACACACACACACACACACACACACACACACACACACACACACACACACACACACACACTTCCAACTACTTAATAACTAGGAAAAAATTAATTAATAAATTAACATGTTCGTTTATTATTTATTACATTCTAATTATTATCCTTTGTCACACACTGCTATATTCCTCATGTAAATCCATTGTTGAAAAGAAAAGTGGTCATTTTATAGAATTTTTGTAAACAAATAGAGGAGATGAATATACAACATTTATATTTTCTTAAATTTTGTCAAGACACATAAGATAAAATATTATTTACAACTAGATATACAACATAGTAGAATGGAGTCAAGTAGAGATGTTTAGAAGCATGTTGAAGATGAGGTACTTTTTAAATGAATGCTAGGGAAAAAAAAAATCTCATATAGTTTATATTTTTGAATTGATTCCTTTCTAAGAGTGTAAATGATATAGTACTTCAAGAATCATTGTGTGAAAAGAAGCACAATGCTTCTAATTTTTTTATTGTTTAGCATATGCTCATGCATGAAAGAAAAGCAACAAGAAATTACATAATAACTAAGAAGGATGCATTTTTTTTGATAAATGAGTTGAGTAACTAAGAGGGAAGGGGTGAATCAGTTGCCACAAAAAAAATCCAAGTCCCTTAGATGTCTTAATTAAACTTATCACTGTTACTTGGTTAACAAAGATATTCCGCTGTTACTTGGTTAACAAAGCAATCTTAAGATATCAAATGTGATTAACCTTTAGTGATTAAGTGCAAAAACATAGAGAATAAAACCAATAACATGTACATAGATGACACCAAGGTTTACCATGGAAACCCAATTTGGGAAAGCCACTAGTTGCAACTAGTTACTATTTTTCACTCTTCTGAAGTGAGCCATGTTAAGAGCCAACCCTGTTAAAGGTTAAAAAACACACTGTAAGGTGTGACCCTGTTAGAGGATTTAATCACCCTATTAGGAGTGGCATTTTTAGAGGTCTTCAGACACTTCAATGTAGAAATGCCACCTTGTGAGAGGATTTATGATAAGACTGTTGAGTCTACTCTTTAAAGAGATTTGGATCACTGCTACAATTGTTAGAGAGTAACAATGAGTATGAACTATTTAAAGAAGCAACTATCTTTTTTGATTCAGATCTTTGTTCTGGCTTTAAATGGATCCTTACTAATCAAATATTCTTTTGTAGCTCGGTCTGAATATTCTGTCCTTAATCAAAATTCCCTCTTACTTTTCCTTCATTCTTCATATTAAAGAACTCTTCTACTTCTCATCATTCAATCCAAACTTGAATATCCTTCCAAATAAATAATAAAACTTAAGTTTGTCGGCTACAATTAACCAATTAAACATAAAGTGTAAACTGCTGTTAGTCGGCTGACACTAAATGCATAACTCAGTTGAAACTGTAATCCTTCAATGCCCGACCGATTCTTGGCTGAAACCAAATTTACTATATTTCCCAAGTGAACTCAGTTAGTACAGAAATTCCTTCATTAACTGATAGAGATCGGTCAATACAACAAATTACTATATTTGTGTATACATTTGTGTAATCATCAATGATAATACACAATTGAATAATTGTCTTCAACAATCTCCCTCTTTGGCATTGATGGCAACACAACATGTCATTATACAAAGAATTCTAGAGAAAAAGAAACACGAGTAATATTAGTAATGTCCTTAGCTTCATTCTGATTCAGACTACTCCCTCTATCTTCACAATCACTATTTCTGATAAAATTTCTCCCTTTGACATCAATAATCTCTTCCTCAATAATTTCTTTGGCATGGTATCAATAATATCTCCCTCTTTGACAACCAATGCCAAAGAGTCTATCCAATGAAGTTTTAATGTACCTATTGTACCCATTCATATGTAATAAGCCCTGACAATCTGCATCAACTTGTTAGATCTTCACTGTAGCTCGGTTGATGCATCACTCAACTATGATTTAGTGAGCCTCAGTTAGGGGAATCACCCCTAGCTTTCCTCTAAGATACAAGAATGCAACCTTAGGTAAAGGTTTTGTGAATATGTCTGCAATTTTTTCTTTAGTATTTACATATTCCAACCTTACTTCCTTGTCCTGAACCAATTCTCTCAAGAAATGATACTTTATTGCAATATGCTTAGTCTTAGTATGAATCACAGGGTTCTTTGAAATGTTAATAGCACTAGTGTTGTCATAGTAGATAATAACTGGTTCTTTGATTTCCTCCTTCATACCTGACAACAACTATTTGAACCATATGATATTTGAACAATTCACTGCTACAACAACATACTCTGCCTCTACTCTAGACTAAGAAATGCAATTATATTTATTGCTGGTCCAAGAGACTAACCTCTTTCCAAGAAAGAACGCTCCACCACTGATGCTCTTTGTGTCATCAACACTTCCTGCCCAATCAACATTAGTAAAAGTTTTTAAATAAAAATTTCCTCCTTTCTTATACCATAATCCATAATCTTCAATGCCCTTAATATATCTCAAAATCCTTTTGATAGCCATCAAATGATTCTCTCTAGGATTAGTTGAAAACCTTGTAACAATACCAACTGCTAATGCAATATAAGGCTAGTGTGAACAACATATTGAAGTTTATGAATCATGGATCCTTAGGTAGTCTGATTTACCTCCTTTGAGTCATCATCTTTAGACAACTTATGTCTAGTAGACATAGGTGTCCCAACTAGTCTGGAATCTTCCATTCCAAATCTATTTAGTATCTCTTTGATGTATTTATACTGAGTAATGTATATACCATCCTTCAATTGATGAACTTGTAAACCAACAAAGAATTTGATTTCTCCAAACATAGAATTCTGAAATTAGTTACTCATAGCTTCAGAGAATGCTTTGCATAAATCATCATGTCTAGTGAATAATATATCATCAACAAATATTATTGCTAATAGTATAGATTGTTTTGAGGTCCTTCTTTGATGTACAAGATACTATTGTCATTAGTTCTCTTAAATCCAATACTTATGAGATAGCCATGCAGTCTTTCATACCAAGCTCTAGGAGCTTGCTTCAGTCCATACAAATATTTGTGCAATTTGCAAACCATATTCCTTTTGTTAGGGTCAACAAAACCTTCAAGTTGCTCAATATAGACTTCCTCTTCCAAAATTCCATTCAAGAATGCAGATTTTACATCCATTTGGTATACCTTGAATCCTTTTTGTGCTGCATATACCAGAAGAGTTCTGACTCCTTCAAGTCTTTCAACAGGAGAAAAAGACTCTCCATAATCAATACCCTCTTCTTGAGCATATCCTTTACACACTAATCTTGCTTTGTTTCTAGAAACATCACCTTTTTCATTCAACCTGTTTCTAAAAACCCACTTAGTACCAATTACATTCTTGTCTTTTGGTCTAAGCACAAGAGTCCAGGTCTTGTTCTTTTCTATCTACTCAATCTCTTCATTCATGGCTTCTATCCACCTTCCATCATTCAAAGCATCTTTAATAGATATAGGTTCAATTTCACTAAGAAAACATGTAACTTTAAGTTTTTTTCTTGTCATTATACCTTCTGTCTAATCTCTAATTATTTTCTCAAGTTCATGATGCCTTCTGACATATTTGGAAAGTACAGGTTCCTTCTTCTTTGATTCTAGACTTGCATTACTAGGTTCGCCATGCTCAAACATTATGTTCTGCTCTTCTGACTGAGACGCAGTTGCCTTTGTCTGAACCTCTGTCTGTGACTTAGTTTCGTTTGTCTGAGACTCAATTTCCTCTGTCTGTGACTCAGTTACTTTTGTTAGCATCTCGGGTTGCACATGTTGTAACAAAGTTTTTGCTGATGAATTCAATGGTTGAGAGGGTTGCTGTCCAATCACCATTGCTTGTGTCTTAGGCATAGTATCAGGTTCATAATACAAATTTTTTCTATATTCCTCAAGCTCTTTACTGATCTGTTCTTCACTTCTCTATGCAAACTCATCAATCTTCACATGTACACTTTCTATGACTTCATGAGTAGCAAGATTCAAACATTTATATGCTTTGATTTTAAAGGAGTAGCCTAGGAATATACCTTCATCACCTTTTACATCAAATTTTCCATTTCTTTCTTCCTTCAAGATGTAACATTTACTTCCAAATAATTTGAAATAACAAACATTCGGTTTATAGCCATACCATAATTCAAAAGGTGTCTGATCAATACCTTTCTTTAGTTGAACTCTATTCAATGTGTGAACTATAGTACTGATAGCCTCCTTCCAGTATTTGGTTGCAACATTATTTTCAATCATCAAGGTTCTTGCACAATCCATAATAGATCTATTTCTTCTTTCTGCTATTCCATTTTTCTGTGGTGTACCAGGGGAAGATACTTGTCTCTTGATTCCTCTTTCATTCTAGAATTCATTGAGCTCATTAGAAATGAATTCACCTCCTCTATCAGATCTTAGGCACTTTAGTTTCTTTCCTGTTTCCTTCTCAACTCTGGCAATGTACCACTTGAATTTCTGAAAAGCTTCTGATTTTTCTTTGAGAAAGATAACAATCATCATTTTGGAATGATCATCAACAAATAGAATGAAATAATTCTCTCCATTGTAACTTTTTATTCCAATTGGTCCACATCTTTCCAATTTGGCATTGTTTGCATACTGCCATTTTAGGTTTCTTCAAAATAGGAATACCTCTTACTCTTTTATTGTTGCTTATGTTGACCAGGTTATCAAAATTCACATGACACAACCTTTTATGCCATAACCAACTTTCTTCTACTTGTGAAATAAAACATGAACTTTCATTGAGATCAAGATAGAATAGATTACCTTTTATTTTCTTTCCAGTTCCAACTAGGTTTCCTTTACCATCCAGGAGCTTGGCCTTACCATTCATGAATTCTACCTTGAAACCAATGTTATTCAACTGTGCCACACTTAGTAGATTACGCCTTAAGCCTTCAACCCAATAAGCATTATCACATTTGATTCCTTTAGTTAGAGCAATACAACCTTTACCTTTCACATAGAAAGGTTCATTATCCCCAAATCTGACACTCCCACCATCATAGGGCTCAAGATGTTCAAATTTTGTTTTATCACCAGTCATGTGGTGAGAAAAACCACTATCAATTATCCAAGTGTCATTAACATGTGAGAAAAGTGTAGTATTTTCATTTTCTTCATTATTTGACTCATCCTTAATAGAAATGTAAACCATTTCATCTTCATCTTCATCACTATTAGAATATTTTGCAATATAACAAGATTTCTTACCTTTGTCCTTATAGCTTTTGTAACTTTTGAAATCTTTCTTGCCTTTGTACTCATTGAAATTTCTCTCATCTTTGTCTTATTTGTTTGGACACTTAGCAACAATGTGACCAACCTCATCACATGAAAAGCAAGTCAATGGTATTCTTCTTTTGTATTTTCCTTTTCCTTTGGCATCTCTCTTTCCAAGTAGTGCTTCAATGATTTCTAGATCTTCATCATTAGATTCATCACCACAGTCATTGTCAATCTATTTTCCTCTTGAGTTTCTATGCATGTTACCAAGGCTTATTTTGGCTTTCAATGCAGACTCAAAATTGCTAGGATTAGGAGAATAATTGTCAAAATTATCCAATTCAAAAGCTGTTAGCCTTCCAACCAATGCATCTAGAGTTATATCATTACTGCACCTCACCCCAACTTGAATAGATGAAACTCTAATTGCATAGATAGGGAGTAAATTTATCAATGCCTTACTAACCATTGTTTTGTCTTCAATCATTCCACCAGTAGTTCTAATGGCACTGACACTTTTCTTGATTCTGTCATTATATTTTGTAACGTCTTCTCCTTCTTTCATTTTCATTTGATCAAACTAACCTCTGAGACTCTTTGATTTTCCTCTCTTTACATTGTCATCTCCATCATGGATATCATGCAGTTTCTTCCACATATCATAGGCAGTAGGGTCGTCCTTGACTTCATCAAATTCTGAATAGCTGAGTGAAGAAGCTAGGTCAATCATCATTATGTTATGATTCTTCATGTCCACCATCTGATCCACAGACATAGGTCTAGGTGGTTCCACATACTTGTGGTCCAAGAATTGAAAACCAGTATCTCCAATAGTAGATAGATGTAGCCTCATCAACTCTTGTCATGCAACAAAGTTGTCTTTGTTAAGCTTGGGGATCTCCCTCCTATAAGACATCCTTGATCTTTAGCTTAGGCCTTGAAACCTTCCCTGAAAGCACCAACAGCTATGATACCAATTGTTGGAAATGAGTTGAGTAACTAAGAGGGGAGGGGTGAATTAGTTACCACAAAAAACAAATCCAAGTCCCTTAGATGTCTTAATCAAACCTATCACTGTTACTCAGTTAACAAAGATATTCTGCTGTTACTCGGTTAACAAAGCAATCTTAAAATATTAAATGTGATTAAACTTTAGTGATCAAGTGCATAAAAATAAAGCATAAAACAAATAACATGTACACAGATGACACCAAGATTTACCATGGAAACCCAATTTGGGAAATCCAGCAATTGCAACTAGTTACTATTTTTCACTCTTCTGAAGTGAGCCCTGTTAGGAGCCAAACCTGTTAAAGGTTACAAAACAACACTGTAAGGTGTGATCCTGTTAGAGGATTTAATCACCCTATTAGGAGTGGCCTTGTTAGAGGTCTTCAGACACTTTAATGTAGAAATGCCACCTTGTGAGAGGATTTATGAAAATTTTGTTAAGTCTACTGTGTAAGATATTTGGATCACTACTACAATTGTTAGAGAGAAACAATGAGTATGACCTGTTTGAAGAAGCAACTGTCTTTGCTGATTCAAATCTCTATTCTGGCTTTAGCTGGATCCTTATTGATCAAATATTCTTTTGCAACTCGGTCTGGATATTCTGGCCTTAATCAGAATTCCTTCTTACTTCGCCTTCATTCTTCATATTAAAGAACTCTTCTACTTCTCATCATTCAATCCAAACTTGACCATGTATATATATGATAACCCTTGTCAATTCGGCTTGAATATCCTTCCAAATAAATAATAAAACTTAAGTCTGTCGGATGCAATTAACCAATTAAACATAAAGTGTAAAATACTATTAGTCGGCTGACACTAAATGCATAACTCAGTTGACACTGTAATCCTTTGATGCCTGACCAATACTCGGCTGAAACCAAACTTACTGTATTGCCCGAGTGAACTCGGTTAGTACAGGACTTCCTTCATTAACCGATAAAGCTCGGTTAATACAACAAATCACTATATTTGTGTAATCATCAATGACAATAAACAATTGAATAATTGTCTTCAACAGTAGTTAGTAGAAAAAATATGCAAGTTATACAATCCAATCACAATGTAATTTATAATAAACAAACATGTTTGGTTTATTAACAAACAAGCATGAGATGAAAACATTAAAAATTCAACTTTTTATTGTATTGATTCTTTGAAATATGGATTCATATAATGGAAATGTGATGTTAACTTATCATTCTTCTCTACAACATTTCACTCCAACTACACATTCTTTAAGTGGAATTCTCTATTACTCAAATAATTACCATACAACTTCTTGCAGTGCACCCAAAATCCAAGTTTCTTGAAGATATCACTAAGCCATAGCTCCAAAGTTGTTTCAACACATCATTTAGGTGAAACATAAGTCATGTAGGAACATAAAATCCTTCAAGGTCTTGCATGGATGCAATACTTTCATCCCAATCATAGCATCATTATAAGGCCTTAAAATATTAAAGTTTTGAGGGAAATTTATAATGCAACTCAATGTAATAAAAATGTTAATTTGTTCTTTGTCTTTACATTATTTTCTCATGTTAATCTCATATATTTTACAGAAGCAATAAAAAAAAAAGGATGTAAAATCTATGGATAAAAAATTGACCCCATTTAGAAGAATCATATCTAAAATCTTGTAGATCTTTTAAAATGAAAGGATGCAATCTATGTGAAGTCCAAGTCTATAAGAAACATATTCAATGCAACATAAAATGTTGAAAATCATATAGCAAGGCTAGAAATTTCAAATATTATTTCATAATGATTTAGAATCAATTACAATATGAATTTTATTCTATTGACTAGACAATCTACATCATACAACTTATTTTAATAATATCAACTCAAAAAATTCTATTCTATTAAACAAATGTTGAATCTAATTTTTAAAAATATATGCTAGAAGAAGAAACCTATGTGCAATTATGAGTTTGGTATGAAATTGTGGATAAAAAAAATGCTTATAGATTGAGGAAAGTCTTGTATGAACTCAAGCAAACTCCAAGAGCTTGGTACACTTGGATTGTTTCTTGTTTCAAATGTAAGAAATGACTTTATCAAAAGTAGTGAAAAACTAATGCTATACATCAAAATGAATCATCAAGATCATATTATGATTGGGTGTTTAAATATGTGAATGATATGATCTTTATGACAAATTTGTTGATTGACTTTTTTAACATATAGATAATTTGATATTATAAAAAAATTTAATGCGGGTTTAATGAAATTTTAATTTTTGATATAGAAGCCAATTGTATGATGACGTATCTAAATTAGTTAATCTAGATATACCAATGAAATTTTGAAGAGATTTAGATTTAAAGATTACAATCCAACAACAACACTACTTTCCATAGAATTGAAATTAAACAAAGAAGATAAGGACTTGAATGTAGATGTGTTGAGTAATTGTAAGTTTGAGGTTCTTAGATTCACCGAAGGGTTCTCGCTACCAAGCTAGAAAAAAAATGATAAGACATGTTAGTGGAAAGAAAAATTATATATGTTTTATATAAAACATTAGATTATCTTGAGTTGACTAGTTACACAAATAGTGATTATGTAGAATCATTGATCATAAAAACATATCTGACTATGTTATTCATTTTTTATCAAGAGCATAGTTTCATGGACTCTCAGAAGACAACTCATAGTCACAGTTTCATGAACAAAACTGAAATATGTAAAATCGACATGAACAACATGTCAAGTGATCTAGATGAACATAGTGATATTAGAATTGAAGAGTGAATAAAAAGAAGTGACAAATATCTTTTGTGATAACGGCTTCACTATAGCATTGTTGATTTTTTTTCAAACACAAGAAGCAAACATAATGATATAAGATATCACTTCATAAAGATTTATGAAGTACTCAAGAATGAGAAAATAAGAATCAAGAATACAACATCGTCCATACTTGACCAAATCTCTTTCCAAAACTTTAAATAGTTCCATCTACAATCATGTAGTTTTGTTGGGAGATCGCTGAAGGTAATGATGGGATCTCAAAGGTCACACGAAATCAGAGCATATCAATGTGTATCAGTGACTGCCATTTGATACAAAGATCCCATACATTCTGAAAAGTTCTGTCCATATGCAAGGAAAGTTTGTCATTATCGCAGAGTATAAAAATAAGTACTGGTGGGAGTTAAATAGTCAAGGAGACAAAGAAGATAATTGAATTTCTCTTTGTTTATACATTGTCAATGATGACGAGGTCCTTGATAGATGGGTGATGGAAAAGCAATAAGATTTGATTTCACAGACAATGGCCAGAATTTATTGACAGAAGAAAAATTAACTCTATATTTATTAAAAACAAATAGTCTCCTTTTTCATTTAAGTTGATATTAAACAATTCAGTTTTAAATTTTTGATTTATTTAAATCATTTATCTTAAATTATATTAGTTTTTCTAATAGAATCTATTTTTCAATATGATTTTAAATAAATTATTTATAGAAATCAAAGCTTAAAATATACTGTTTAAATCAAACCACTAATCATTTATACAAAACTTGCTATTGTCAATAACAATTTTAGGTCTTACAATAATTATATATTTCATTTTTTGGTTAAGATTTAAACAGTATATTTTACGTTTTGATTTGTTTATGTTCATCTGAAATTACAGAAACTATCTTTTAGTACCATTTCAAATAAACCACCCAAACAAACCAAAACTTAGAATCAAAATCAGCCATTCAGAACTTCCTATTACTATCATCAATAAGAATCTTTAGTCCTACAAAAAGAATGACAATCTATTGTAATTCCATTGCAGAAAAGAAAAGTTAATGTAATTTGCCACCCCAATCAATATTCACAAATTGCTGAGGTCTATGGCTGTTTATTATGTGTATCATGGGAATATTTTCCTTGAATCTTGAACACACATTATTTCACATTAAGATATTGTTGATGGTTCTAAGGAATTATTTCGTTTGTAGTGCTAAACTACATGTAGTAAAACAATAAATAGAACTCTACATGGTTAGTATCTCTTTCTTCTCCACGTTACTTGCCTTTGATTTTTTTTAAAAAATTTATATAACGTAGATTAGATGTTAGTGTTTAAATTAGTAGTTGAACGATTCTTTGGCTTTGAATTGTTACACAATTCACACATAAATAACATTTGTTTGAGATTCTTTGTATGTTTAGAATACTGTAGCAATGAAGGAGTTTAAATGCTTTTCAATCTATATTGAATTGAATAAAAGAAAAAGACTATATAGTGGTTAGTTTGAGAAATATTTATTATTAGAATAATTATATTAAAATAAGAATTGACATTGTTTTAGTAGTTTAATTTATTTTTCTTTAAATAATTCAAATTGGTAGTATTAATGTGTTTTTTAATGAAAAATGATTTTCTTTTTATTTAGAATTCTTCGTCTTTTTATCACTGTTAAACTACTTTTCACAAGAATGAAAATATTTTAATAGTATAATATGTAAATGGTACTTCAAAATTTTGACCATATTATAATCCTTATTTCTTAATTTGTAATCAAAGAAGGGAACAACATGTTTACATCCTTTCATAGATTTGTAAATTTTTGAGAGATTCACAACAATATTATCATTCTCAAAATGATATTTACTAATAAAAAATGATTTAATTAAATCATCCTTCATGAATTCTCTAACTTGTTTGCAATTTGATATCGAAAACATCATAACATATAATCACAAACTCTTAATGCAAAAATGATACTCTTTTATTTTGTTACTTTAATTAAGCATCAAACACCCTGAGGTGACTATCTCTATTTGGCCATCACTCACAATCTTATCTTCAAATGTGGTACTTGGCTCTAAGGAGTGATCTATAAGCTATCAATTTTGAACCTTCATAATATGGTTCGAATGCAAAAGAAACCCTATGTGATTAGTCTTAAATTTTCTTTCATTGCAAATGTAAGATATGGAGAAGTAAACAATAAGAACAAAAGTAATGCTTCTATCAACTTTGACCCTCAAAAGATTTCTCGGATCCTATAAGGAAAAATATTTTTTGAACTTAAAATAAAGAGTCCACATGTGCTATACTACGTCTCTTACTGTATCACCTTTTTTTTCATGATTTCTATGATTAAAATTTTGTAACTTGACATAGTAAACAAAAAATATGAAATATTTTCATAACTTAGGATACAAACAAAAGACTCAAACTCTTTTGGAAGAAGATAATTTGTGGAGATTTCATCAACATCTTAGTTGACTCCAAGCTTCAAAATCATATCTAACCAAAATACTCTCCTCAAATACATCCTCATCAATCAACGAATCACCATTTGGAAGTTCAAAAGATAGTGCATGATTTGACACATCTTCCTTGCAAGTTTTACTCTTCACATCCAATAAGTCCAGAGAATTCTCCACCTTCAATTATTTGATATTTTATTATCACATGCTATAATCAGAAAGTAGTAAAAAAATTCTCCTACTAAAAAATATTTAACTTAACTTGCTTTTGAGGTTCCTCTTGTTATTTCTCTTCTTGTGACTCTAAATTTGATTGCTCATCTTGATCTCTAGTTACTGCCTTAACAATTTTGTTTGATTCTTATTTTTCTTCTTTTTCAAAATTGTTCTCTTTGTATCTAGATGCTTCATCCATCTGATTGATTTATTTTTATATTCATTTCATTCCTATATAATATATTAACATGGAATCTTGAAAAGTCATCATCTTTTTGGCATGCAAGTATAGAAGCCAATATGCAAAGGATATAATCTACAATAAGATCTTAAGTTCCAATAATTCAAATTATTATATTCAATTCTAGTTGTTATACCACTTTATTGTATGATACAAACTATCTACAAACATATTTAAGTCTAAAAATGTATTTTTATTAACTCACAAAAACACCCAATTTTATACTGCATATATATATACTTGAATTTAACAATTTCATAACCAAATAAAAGGGAAAATTCACCAAACTAAACATATAGGTAAATATCAACAAATAATAAATTTTTTGCTGAATATATTTAATGTATACCATTAAATTATCATAATTTACAACCGACACAAATTTGTATACAAATTTATCAATGTATTATAACTGAATTCAACAGAAAGAACCAAAATTATAAAATATAAAGTCTAGATTATATTAATCAATTCTCAAGTGAAAATATAGAAAAATATTGTTTTAGAGCGTCAATATTGTATGAACAAAGAATTCTTCATTTCATCATAAACGTGCAAAAATTCATACAAAACTAACATTTTCATCAAACCTAATATGACCCAACAACATAAAAATGTAGAATATGAGCCCCAAGTTAAATAATAATAAAACATATGATGGAAGTATAGAAAAATAAGACATTTTTAAAGTTCTCAAAAATAAATTAAGAATTAATTTTTTAAAAACCTATTGTAAAATACTCAAGCTACACACTTAAAAAAAAATGCAAACATACCAACTAAAGAATATTGTATAAAATTTTGATGCAAACTTTGAGTGAGATCAATCACATGTACCAAATGAGTTGTATCCTCTGATACTTGCTACAAATGAGTTTTCATCTACTAATAATCAATTATTCAATTGGTTTTCTGCAAATAAATAGAATACTAAATCCAAAAGATCCTATGTTGAATAAATAAATAATATTAATATTAATTTTATCAATTTACCTCTCAAAATAGCCTCCTTTAAAGCGTGGTCATAACCATTTTTTTATTCCTAACTAAAAATAGATGCTAACTATCTCTTGCAAGCTTCCATAAGATATTTAAAAAAAACTATACTAAGGTAGGTCAAAATAGTTTTAAATTTAATTTTTCCACAAGGAAAAATAATAAAATGATATCATATATTAATATTTAGCTAACCCCATCAATCTTGGATGTATATTCATCATTATTATAAATGTTAAATATTTAAAAAAAAAAATTTCTAATATCCTTCCTTGACCCATAGAAAAAATTTGATTAAGAATTTATTATGGAAATTAAATTAATTTAAAATAGGACATGACAAACTAATAAGATCCTTTGAAAGTAGACACCTATTATTCCCTCAATAAAGCTCATAGATGAAGGGAATTTATCTTAGTGAGAGGTTTGGCAAAGAGATATTTGCAATACGATGAACAATGTAGGATAATACTTATCAATGATACTTTCCTAAATCAACAACTAGATTTAGTGGATATTAATATCAATATATTTTATCCAATGGTAACATGGATTAGATTCCTTAATATTTGTGTCAAACTTTAGTTATCACAAAAGAACCATAGGATTTCTAAATGGAATTTCAAAATAAATTATTATATTCTAAGAATGTATAGCCTAAGTGGTGACATTATTTATCTCTCAATACTCAACCTTTGTACATAAAAGAAAAATATAAAACTACTTCTTTATTCACCCATAAATTTAATCAAAATAAAGTGAGAAGGAATACCTTGAAGTAGGCTTGTGATCTTGAGAAAAACCTACCTGGTTTGATTTTGTGTGATCCACCAACTTAATATCCACATCCACTATATATTTAATCAGATTGTAACTCTAAGTACTCTATATATAGTGGAGAATATAGGTATCTAATTTCTATTGCAACTCATGTGTCTCCTACATGAACCAAGAGGCCATGCCTAAAACATGTGAAATATAAGGTCTCATATGATCCAACTTCTAATATATATATTGGTGCAAAGTTACATCAACTGAGGGTGAATAAAATTTAACCTCAAGTTTCACCCTTAATAAAAATGGACTTGGTTTAGTCTTATAGTCAACTTTACAAAATCTAGAGAGCATAGCAATAGAATACTTGGATTTTGAAATGAAGTTACTTAAAGATGAGTGAGTAATTTCAATTCCCATGAAGTAATAAAAAATACCTAATATAAAATAAAAACTATGTAATTAGTTTTCACTATCTCGGTGGTAGATGAATGACTCCCTACAATAAACAAGTCATCAACATGGAGAAGCGAAAAATTGAGAGTTTAATCATGTTGTAAAATGTATACATTATGATCAAAATAGTATTAAGTGAACCCAACTATTATAAGAAAAAAGTTAATCGTAACATATTAATCTTGAGGGGCCTATTTTAGGCTATATAAACTTTTGAAGTTGGAAAAATAGTGAAGGATCCTATACAAACTCTATGTTTATTCCATGTAAATTTCCTTCTAAAGGTCATTGTGAAGAAAGGAACTCTTAACATACATCTAATGAACTTACCATTGGTGGGTGTGGCTATAGTAAGGACAAAACAAATGCATTTAATTTTTGTACTTGGAAGAATCCTTCTATGACCAAGTCAACCTTATGCTTGTAAAATAACATACCTACATTTTTTTGTTTATGGATCCACGTGCATCAAAAAAGTTTCTTTTCCTTATGAAGGGGGACTAGATTCTATGGTTGGTTCCTTTCTAAGGAACTAAACTCTTTTTACAAAGTAGCACGCCACTTGAGAATACTAGAAACTTCCCAAAATGACTCTAAATTGAAAGGTAATGAAACAAAGAGATATGGAAATTTCTGAAATGATGACCATGTTCTTCTATTATTTTATATCACCAACCCAATAAAGCATTGATTGTGATGTCTAAAAAACCTAAATAGTCCTTAAGTTTGGAGTGTGGGGAGGGTAAACATCAACCTTAGAATGATGACTATGAGAGGAATATGAATCTCATCATTATTGTCATGCCATCTAAAGTGGAGGAAGAAGATTATTTGTCATGATCAAGAGGATGTAGATCCTTTATATAATTTTCATCATTATTTAATGTATCTAATAATATGATAGATGTAAAATGGTAAGAGAGGAATTGGAAGGGCTATCCTCAAAATGAAATCTCTTCTTTATAACTAGCTAATAAATGGGGGATGGAGAATTTTGTAGCCTTTGCCACCATCTAGATACCCAAGAGATATGTGTATCTTTCTCTACATATCAATTCCTCGTGTATCTCTAATAGAATGTGGTCTCATGCAAGATAACTAAACATTTGAAAGTAGTTAACTATGAGCTTTTTCTTGGTCCAAGATTGAAAATAAGTGACCCCCTATATAGTTCAATGAGGAACTTTGTTCAAGATGTAACCCATAGATTTAATGAAATATATCCAATACTGAGGTGCTAATGATATAGAGTGTATCAAAGAATTCTTTTACCTCCTTTGATGAATTTTCTTGCATTATGTAATACCATTTCACTAAGGACTATATAGAATTATATGCTCTAATTAAATAAGTTTTGAAATGCAAAACTACTCAAATTGCTGGTTAATATATTCACCCCCCTTATCTATAAATGTAGAATCTTAATTGCCTTCCTTGAATGTTTCTTTATAAAATATTTGAATTGTTGAAAAGATTCAAAGACCTCAAAAATCTATTTGATAAAATTAAACTATCTAGTTAGAAATATCATCAATAAATGTAAAACCATGTCAAGCCCTAATGGGAGATTTATGTGTAAATAGTATTTCTAAATCATTGTGACTAAATCTAGTATCTATTAGGTCCTTCATACTTTCCTTTATCATATTTATCTTTAAGGTACTTACTAAAATTCTTCCCTAGAAAACTCCACTTAAAATCAAATATAAGGTAACCTTCAAACCATGCCATATTGATTGAGCTACTACAAAATGAAGTAACTAAAATGAAAAAACATCTATGCCACAAAAAAGGCACCTCATTTAATTGAGAGTAATGTTTTCAAAGGAGATTCATCAATAAAATGATCAAATTGATATTATTATAATCTTAGTTTGATGATATTATTTTTCACATGGAAACTGTAGAACTACTATGTATTTCACTAATTACCACTTAGTTTGGTGTGGACTCAACTTACTTTCTGGAGCCTAGGTAAGTGATCTATGATAAATAGATAAACTATTAGTTGATATAGAGAACAAAAAATGTCTTAGAATGTTTCTTCACCCACATTAACAAACCATCTCCCATGCACTTATATAGGTATGTCATTACCCATTATATGGTAGGCATCAAAGATGTATCTAAGGAGGTGAGAGCATCCTATGAAGAATACACGTGGTATGAATTACTTGTATTAATTATCTATTTAATAGGTTTCAAAGTAATAACAGTTAGGATAGTGTATTACTTTCCTCTATGTCCTTAGTAGAATTTTGTGATGAATGCCCCCTTTTTTTTGGAAAAAGGCTTTAAGCCTCGATATATTATAATATAAAAAGGTACATAGCTTTTGAGAATGTAGAAGCTCATAAAGCTATATTTTCCATTTTTACAACATAAATATAATTTGCAAAATATAAACCTAAATTAACTGTCCTACTACAAATCTAAACCTAAATAGCTTTACTCATCACCTTAATTACATTCTTACAGAGCCAAATATCTTGAAAAATGGCAGCTCAATCTAAAAAAACATATGTATTCTTTGATAGAGTAGAATTTGAACCTAGTGTAAAAATATCATAGAAGCAACACCACCAATCCCATCATTCTGGCTTGAAACTTGTTATCAAACTTGTATTCAAACAAAACCAAGAACCTATAAAAACCATCAGAACCAAGACGACCAAAATTAGTCCAATTTTCTATGTGTGCTTTCAAAATTTGCTTCAAATTCATAAATTTTTGATACCATAACAATACCCATGAAGGATAACTAGGGACAAAACAAAAATGTGGAATGAAACGACCTAGCTACTCATCCATTCTATCTCCAAGATGTTGTTGCATTTCCTCCCTTTTCTCTGCTTGTAATGACTAATTAATGGCATTTTCAACATCATCAACGTTTACTTGAACCCTATTTGACTAAGTAAAAAATATCAATGTTATTCTTTTCAAGAATATATATTAGGTGACCAATTCACACTTCTTCAAACATGTTTTCATCATGGCCAAGCCTTTTACAGTATACAATAGGAAAAATTTAATCTATCCTACTTAGGTTGTTCACCTTTTGATGAAGGGGTCTTAGTAGTTGCATTTTAAACATCAAGTTTTTAACCTTTCTTCTATCCTTGTCTCTATCTCTTCTTATATTATTTTGTATTCCCCTTATATTCTTTTATACCTTGATTTATATCCAAGTCATGTGACTTTAAGGGTTTAAAGAAATGGGTGGTTTGGGAGCTTCATCTCTTTGATGATTTTGGACATTCATATCTTCTTTAATCATGTTGGTTATATCTTAAATTTCATATTATGTAACCTCTTAATATGTGAAAAGTTTATGTGTTCATCTCTTCTTTATTTCTGTATATTCTATTCTATTTTTGATTTTTGAATAATATATTGTACAACTTTTGGAGTGTTAGTTTTCTCCCAAAAGGGTTTTCCCTGCATAAATATTGAATTGTGGTATGCATGTTATTTATGTTAATTTTGTTAAATTATGCAAGAAGCATGAATCAAGCCAGGATCTAATGTCAGTCATAGAACACATGCGACTCCAAGAAATAGATAATCAAATATCAAAATAGCTGAATGAAGAGAAATCTGAAATGGGAGAAAAAAAAAGAGAGAAGAAAAATAATTTTGAGAAGACACAATAATCACATCGAGATATCACTTAACTAGTGAAGGTGAGAGTAAAGTTCTTATTATATAGAAAAATAAAGGCATATGCATTGAAGAGGTGCATAAAATCTCATTCCTCATAAAAGGTGGGTGGTTTTACCTACTTGATAAATGCCAAAACATGCAACATAACCTCCTTACATGAAGACAAGAGTAGTTATAAAAGGTGGAAAACAAAGTAAAAAGAGGGTGAGAAACCCAACTACCCCATAACCCATTTATAAATAAAAAAATCATAGTTATGAGAGGTAGCATAATAAGCCAAAAGTTGTGTAACTTAACTACCCACATTTGGGAGTGCGTGACACATGTAGCTTAAGTATTTAGCCACATGTCCTTATATTAAAAAACTTCTAATAACCTAAGAAAGATTAAATAAAATATGTGTAGGAAAAATAAATACCACCTAACACAAGGAAAATTAAAAAAAACTAACACTAACAACCCCCTAAGTGTAGCTTAAAGGTGGGTGAAAAGATGGGTCCTAACAAATGAGGCCATGTTAGGAACCCATTTAAATTGAGATATTCCCCAAATAAGAATCTACCCCCAGCATAAGAGGAATAAACCCCCTAAATAGAGATAAAAGATGAAGGACTAAGAAGCCCCTCCTGAAGTAGACACCTATCACATCCCAAGCAAAGCTTGCAAATGAAGGAACTTACTTTTGATGAAGGTTTTGGTGAAGATATTTATAGGTAGAACAATACTTAAGATTAATGTTTCCTTCCTGAATTGACTCCTAAATATAGTGTATATGCATCTCAATGTGTTTTTTTTCCTTTGGTGATGAACTAAATTTATTGAGATTTGTGTAGGACTTTGATTATCACAAAAGATGAATGCAGGATTTCTGGCTGATATACCAAACTTCGTGAGAATATTAAATAAATCTAAATAGTCTTAGTGGTGACATTAATTTCCCCTTGATTCTTAGCCTCTATTGATGAAAGAACAATTTCATATTTCTTCTTCCTCAACCAACTAATTGGACCAAAACCAAGTGAGAATCAATACCTTTAATTAGACTTGAAGTCCTGATAATCACCTACCCGATCTGAATTTGTATATCCCACCAAGTCAAGATCCACACCTGCTACCTATTGAACTCCATAATTGTGAGTACCCTAAATTTAGTGGAGGATACTCTTAGTTTCTTTCCAATGCAACTCATGTGGTTCCTACATGTATTAAGAGAACATGCCCACAACGTATGAAATGTTACGTCTCATATGAGTCAAGTAGATTAGACTCTGAACAAGCTATCAATATAAAGTGGGTCATCAACAAAGGGTGAAGAGAACTTAGCCTCAAGTTTGAACCCTAACAAAAAATAGAGTCATTGTAGGCTTAGAGTTAACCATGCAAAATCTAAGAGTGAGAAATTGTCATCCTACTCGAGAATATATATGTTTGGATCAAAATGGCATTGAGTGAAGCCAACTATAAGAATAAATGAGTCCATCTTGGCATACCAAGATCAAGGAGCCTATTTGATGACATAAAGATACATTTGAAGCTAACATAAAAGTGAGGGATCCTAAACATACCCCTATGGCTGCTCCATATGTATATTTCCTCTTGAAGGTCACCATGAAGAAATAAACTCTTCACATCCATTTGATGAACTTCCTAGTGATGGGTTTTAGCTATAGCTATGGCGATTCAAATGGAATTTAATCTTAGAAACTAGTGCAAAAGTCTTAGATTAGTCAATCCTAGGAACCTTGGAAAATCCTTTTTTCTATTAAGTGATCCTTATGCTTATCAACTGACCTATATATGTTGTAATTTATTTTTGATAGATCCAATTGAATTGAAAAAAGTTTCATTCCTTAATGAAGAGGGACTAAATCCCATGTGTGATTCATTTCTAATGAATTAAACTCTTCTTAAATTGCAACATCCCTCTCAGGAACACTTGAAACTTCTCTAAAATAATGTGGATTAGAAGTTGAAGCAATAAATTTATGTGGAGCTTGATAAAAATGTGACATTTTCTTCTACTATCTGATGGATCACCAACCCAATCACCAATAGAATCTATTATATTTTGAAGCCAAAGAGGTGCTGAGGCTAGAGAGTCTAGAGAGTCTAGAGAAGAATTATCAACCTCTAAAGAAGACAAGGAGAGGAATGCGAATTCTCATTGGCACTATCACCTTATCAAGTGAAAGAAGAAAAATCATCATAAACATTAGGAGGATTAATATCCTATAAAGAACTATCATCATGGTGCAATATCTCCAATGTTATGGTGGATGGAGAAGTGGTATGAGAATAACTAGAATAACTCTCCTCAAACCAAACACTCATCTCTATGAATAACTCATGAGTAGTAGATGGAGAAGTATATAGCATTTAACACCATATAGATATCCAAAATATATTCAAGGATTACTCTATGGATATATAGATTTGTGTATATATATTCAAGGATTACCTATGGATATATAGATTTATGTATATATATATATGTGTATATATATATATATATATATATATATATCCATAGGTAATCCTTGAATATATATAGGCAATCCCCCAAATCACACACACACACACACACACACCAAATTAGCTAGATGCCCAATTTCCTTTTAACTATTCAAATTCTCCAGGTCACATGAGAATGTAGGAGAAGAGCATAGTTGGTTTTTCAGGAACATATTAACTATCTAATAGTCTCAAATCTCTCAATAAAAAAAAATAAAAAATAATGAGTTACGAGACAACACAACTCTGATACCATGTTACATTTTACAAGAATCAAGAACTGAGTCAAGATTTGATATCGATCGTAGATCACTTGCAACTCCAAGAAATAGATGATCGAAGACCAAAATAGGTGAATGAAGAGAAATTTGAGATGAGAGTTAAAAATGGAGACAAGAAAGAGAATTTTGAGAAGACTCTTAATACTCACACAAAGCTATCACTTAACTAGTGAAGGTGAGAGTTGTAACACCCCAAAATTGGCACCTAACAACCTAATCAATTTTGGTGCATTTTCTCATCCTCGAAGTCCTATTTTACTAGGCAAATTCTTCGCCCAATTGACTTTAATTGACTGAGTTTCAAATGCAGAAAACCCAAATTTGCATAAATCCAACATTACATTTAATTCCTAAATCTTAAATGATTATTAGCTAAAATCCCTATGATTAATTGATTTAATCCTAAAGTCCTAAAGT
>MU224358.1:1740449-1768074 GCA_018584345.1 Thuja plicata
AGAGCCGCAGGTTGGCACGATCCAATGAATGAGTTTCATTGAATTATATTCTTCTTTCTCATTGCACCGTGCCAAGCTGCGTGCACCTGAAAGTCTTTCAATGCAGATTCAAGATCATTAACTCTGGGTTTTCACTCTCAAATTAGAGAAGATAGAACGTTTTGTGGATTTCTCAATGGTTTGAATGATTTGTTAGGTTTTTTCTTAGGAGAATAGAGGACTACATCAAGTTGGTATGGTTTCAGATGTTTTTTATTAGGAGTTTTTAGATTTTAGTATATTATGTTTGACTATGAAAAGCTAACTGATTTTGTATTTCTGGTTTTTTTTCAGAAAATAGTAGAGGATTTCAATAATTAATGGAAAGTCTAGTTTTGGATTCCTAATTTATTGTTGAAAAGTTAATTAAATTTGAATTTATTGGTTTTTTATTGCTGCTTTTGAATTTAATTGAATGAATATTTTTGTATCAATATTTTGGATCGTATTCTGTGATCCATCATCAAGATGTATCAATGCTTCTGATATACTTCATGATCCATCATTAGAATGTATGAGAACATAAGAAAATTGATAATAGCACGCTTGGATAACAAATGAGAGCTCCTCACTTCTAAAAACTAACAGATTTTGAATGTATTACTTTTATTCGAAAATAATAAAACACTTCAACAACAAATGGGAGGTCTTAAATTGATTTATGTTTTTTAATAATTTATATGTTACTACCATTCCAGACATGCATGGAAAGCTTTAGAAATGCAGTGTGCGTATGATTGAGGAGCAGTTGTATTTATATTAGCGTCCATTCTCTCTTGTGAATATGCTAAAGTTGGTCAGCTTCTATGGATCCTTAATAATTTTATATGTACAGTAATTAGGATGGAGCTTACTCTATCAGAATACATAAAAAGTTTAGGGTAATGTAGGTTTTTTTTTTTAACCTAATTTTTTTAATTTTAATTTTTAATGTGGGCAAAGAGAGAATTTTTTCTATCGTGTTTTTCATCAAAACTTTGATTCATATCTGCATTTATCACATGCCACGGTCCTTGCTAATACTATTCTTTGCATTTTTTTCGTAGGTATCAACTTTATATGACAACTTTTCTATTGTCCAGTTTATGGTCAGATGGGTACCCGAAAAAGGATCAGATCTGAAAGATCCATCCAGCTAAGATTTCTAATCAGACACCAATGAACGTATTCAAATCGGATGATGAATTTCTATTGGTTTGATTCTTTTCCATTTGGTGGACTCTCTCTCGGCTATAGAGCTTCAATCACAGTAGTCATGATCAATGTGAATTTTTGGTGTAATCTGAGATTTGGGGGACAAATTGTCATTGGTTTTATTCTTTTCTATTTCTCTTTTTTCACTCTTGAATATAGTATTTCAATCACAATAATTATTGATTTGAAATTTTAATATAATTTGAGATTAGAAGGACAAATGTCATTGTTTAATTCTTTTCTATTTAGAGATGAACTTTATCTTTCTTCACTTCTGACTATAGTACTACAATTACAATAATTATTATCAATTTAAAATTTTAATATAAGACTAGAAGGACCAATTATTATTGTTTTCATTCTTTTCTATTTATGATGAACTTTCTCTTTCTTTATTCTTGGTTATAGTACTTCAATCATAGTAGTTATGTTTAATGTTAAATTTTGGTGTAATTTGATACTTGAAGGACAAGTTAATGCTCTAATTCTTTCCCATTTTTGTGACGACTCTGCCATTTCTTTACTCTTGGCTATAGTAATTCAATCATAAGAATTAAGGTCAATACAAAATAATTTGAAACTAGGACAAATTGTTATTATATTTTTTTTCCTTCCTATTATGGTGATGGGACCTCTTTTTCTCTCTTGACTATAGCACTTCAATCATAATAATTATAATATATGAACTTATGGACTTGTTGGTTAGAGGTATATTGATTGAAAAGAGGCAAGTTCATAGTGATTACTAATGAGAATAAAAAATTTAATAGACCACAATGGAAAAATGATAATTATGAATACTAAATTTCACAATATAATTTTTACTTTTTTTTATATTAAATATAACAAGACAAATAGATTAGATAATAGTTCCTATAATAAAATTGAACATTTAAAAAAAAATTTACTTTAATTTGAAATAAACTAGCACTTGTAGTGACAATTTTAATTTATATAATGTTTTCAAATATTCTGACAAGTCATTGTTGTAGGCAGCTAGATGATGCTAAGTTCAAATCTTCTAAAAAAAATAAAAAATAAAAATATAATGATAAATAATCATTTTATTTTCATTTGAAAAATATTATTAAACATATTAAATGATTGAAGATACACACTAAGTACATTTAATAATTAAATTTTTAATTCATTAGTTTTCTATTAAATTTACTACTTATCATTAATATTAGTTTTATAAATATCTAATGTTTAAATTTAATGAATTAAATTTGTTAACATTTCTTATTCATAAAACTACAATATCTAAGTCTAAAATAATAATTTAAATTTTAATATTTAATATTTTTATTGTTTTATAATTTTTTATCATGATAATTTTATTTTAATATTTTAATCTTAAAAATCAAAATAAATAGTAATAAATGTTAAATATGGCAAATTATTATATATATTTAAAGTAAAATTGGCAAATGCTACTAAACATAGATTTTATTAATAATATAAATTTCTTTACAAATCTCGGTTCAAGCGAACATACCGGTGGGAAAGAATCAGGAATCAGTCATAGCTCAAGTGATAAAAAAAACCTATTCCTAGTACCCAAAGAACCCATCCCGTACATATGTCCCCAAAGCCCATACATATACCATAAATCCCAAAGTTTTACCAAACCAAACCGCCCCCCCCACCTTAATAAAAAATAAAAAAAATAAAAAAAAAATAAATGAACATGATGTATCCGGGATATGTCAAAAAAAAACCCAAACAAGACATGTAAACCAATCAAGAAGTTGATGAAGAAGCACCATCGTGGCGGAAGACAGAGGTGCCACTCGAGGAAGTTGCACCACTAATGAAGGAAGTTGGTACAATGTGCTCATCTAACGATGTGAGGTTGAGTGTCTCCTCCGAAATGGCGTCATCCTCAAGAAGATGTAGGTTATCATCCTGGGAAGGCTCCACCACCTACAATGGAGGTACTGGCAAAATGTCATATCTGATGTATTTGTCAATATGCATTAAAATAGTGCGAATGACCAAAAAACAATCAAGAGCTAGTTCTGAAATATGTGGATCAAGTGGATGCATCAACGCACATATTCTTGAGTAATGAAATTAATTCCACCATCCTGCAATGTAGATTTAACAGGTGCAAGAACATCTTGAACAAAATATTTAGCCAAAAAAACATTAAACTCAACGATTCCTGCAATGGGAAAGCTCCCATTTTCCAACCGGTGATTCTGAAGTATTTTATATAGAAAATCCTCATCATATACTTCATTAGTAAGTATTTTGATAGCATTTCTATAAAAAAAAATCAACATCCATAGACAAGTCCACTACCACAGTAAGAAAACTGGATGCTATCTCAGTTGGAAAAGCATTTGAATTCATTGACAACCATTCAATTCCAAGAAAATTTCTCATAGCTACCTCTATGTGATCACAAGAGAGATGAAAAATAGTACCTAATTTAAAAGAATCATAGGCAACGAAATTGCAAAATTCTCACTGGCGTCGGAGGAGTGAAACCATGTATTCCATCCAAAATACAAAAAACCAACACAATGTAGATAAAGACACGAAGAAAGAGAATAATTCCCAAGTAAATCAATAAAACCCATCAAATAGGAGGCCATAACTCCGAGGCTTATCAGTATTTAAGGAAATTAATGGTGGCTGAGATCATATGCCAAATTTGATCAATTGAGAAATGCCCCTATAAAATCGACCGGCGATTCAAATACCATGCGATAATAAAAAAACAAATTTGAAAGAGACACCTAAGCCGAAGCGAGTGAAAAAAATCAAGAACCTTGGTTGTAAGCTGGCGCAGGGCACCCAGGGCTTATCCAGTTGTTTCAAGTTTATTTTCTTTTCATTGTAACAAGGATGGATCCTTGTGATCATCCAAGTTGTGTTTTGATCCATTTGTGTGGTCAAGGGTCCTTAAGGTACATCTATAAACCTTGGTACACCGTAGTCTACTTGGATCCTTAGTTGCTATTGATAGGTGTCAATAGGTGTTTTAGGTCTTTGAAGTATCTAAGTGTTGTATCTAAGGAATTTGGATGATTTAGGTCATTTTTTAAATCATTTTACGGTCATAGGAATCTAATGGATGTCATTTTAGGTGAAATAAGTATGAAATGCAACAATATTGCAAAAGTGTCAAAAAGTTGTCACTGTTGCTCGAGCAACTTTTTGAAAAGTTGCTCGAGAAGTTCAAAATTGGTTCTCAATGGTCATAACCATCCATGGATTGGTTGTATCCATTATTTTATGGTATTTGAACATCATAAAGCCTCTTCAACAAGGTTGGAAGTTGTAGGTACAAGTTTGATATATTTTTGAATGAAATAACCAAATTTTCTTGAGCAACTTCTATGTGTATGGTGTACGGATTGGAAGAGTAGAATTAATGACATGATATGATAGCCTGGTGAGTCTTGTCTTCAAATCATTTGATTTGGTGTCAATTGGAGTTGTGGAGTGAAAGTTATAAACATTTTTGTAAAGAAAGTCCAGTAGGGCATCAAAACCAAGCCTATCACACAAATGGAGCCCTAACTTATCATTTATCTAGTGGAAATCCATGTCCTATTGGAAAATGCAAGTTAGGGATATATTATTAATGATTCCTAAGGCTCTTCTCAAGATCTGGTGTTTGGTTATTTTTTCCATCAAGCCCTAGGCCAAATATCTCAATGTAATTAGCCAGTCAGATATGTGCTAACATGAACATATGAATGTTTCAATTGAAGGGAGAAATTGAGGGGTTGATTTAAGTCATTTTGGGTTAGTAGAAGACTTCCCAATTCCTGCATCCATTTCGTGTACCCATCATAGACCACTTTCTTTGTAAACCAAGCCTAATTTGGCAAATTAGGTTTGTGTACTTGGTGAGGGTTTAGTGGTGCTGGAGTAGAGTTGGACCAAGCGAGCTTGGGGATTGTAGTGACTCCATAAAGGGTATTTGAAAACATTTTCATTTCATTTTGTTCCCTCCTTAATCAAAATTTATATAAGAAAAACCCCTTGGATAGGGTTATAAGGAATTAGAGGACAGTAAGAGTTTGAGTGCGTTTGGAAGTGTATGAATCAATCTGTTGGATGATTCTTTGTCCAAGGACCCTAGTAAGGTGTAAGTCAACCATTGGATTGATTGGTTGAAGCCACTGGTGAAGAGTTTCACACATTGGTTTGAGTTTAGGGAAAGTGTCCCTAAGAGATTTGGTTCATAACCTTGGGTGTTGATTTGGGGTAAGAAGAGTGTCTATACCACATAGGCAAGTAGATATCCATCCTATTGAAATGAGTGTGGATTTGGATTGTGCCTAAACCAAGGTTGAAGGATTGTGAAAGAGATTGTGCATCTCATGAATACTGACGATTCAAATACCACGTGATAACAAAAAAACCAATTTGAAAGAGACACCTAAGCCCAAGCGAGTAAGAAAAAAATTGAACCTTGGTTGTAAGCTCTACAAGCAAGAAGCCCCACTATTTCACCAAGGGTCAAAGTAACAATTCTCCATTGAGAACTATGGTAGAGAGAGACCCCGTCAGACTTGAACCTTGATTGTAGGCACTACAAGCAAGAAGCCCCACCATTTCACCAAAGGGCCAATATTGTTCATTTCAAAAATATTATTATTTTTTCCATCAAAGTAAATAAAGTCACTAAAAATAATTATATTAACCTTTAATGTCTATCATATTTTCTTAAATATTTTAATGTTTTATATGAAAAAACATTTCAAGTTAAATAGAATGTTGGTTATTTTGCAACCTTTAAAAATAAACTTAAAATATTTTTTGAGAAATATTTAATTATTTTTATTTTTCCTCATTTTATAGAACTATTGAAAAGAATGTTCTATAATTGTGTCAAGCATAAATGATTTTTTTATATTTTTAATCTTTAAAAATAGAGTGGAAATATATTTCTATATTTATTATAAAATTAAAATTTAGTACAATAAATCATTATACAATTAGATAGAAATTTCACCATTTAAAATTACACTTATACATTGTATTTTATATTGATGTTAATTAATAAATAAATTAATATTATTAAAAATAATAATAAAGATTATATATGAATACATAAATAGACTATTCCTCATTTTTCTCTATTTCAATTGAAATATTTTTAAATTTTTTTATTTTTATACAAATTGAATATAATTAATCATCAATTATTTTATCTAATCTAATATTATGAATATATAAATATATTGTTGTCCTCCTATTATATAGATTATAAAGAAGAAGAAAATAGGATCAAATTTATTTCTCAAAATTTTGAATCACAGACATGGCTAAATTTCATAAAAGAATGACAGATACAATTTAAATTTGCCTCAATGTTTCTGAATGAAGTTGAATGGTTCTAATTAGCCCAGCAAGGATCAAGTCTTGCTAAGTGCAAAGGCTTCGACATCATAAGGGATTAGATCATTTTGGTGGAATGGATACCCCTCAGCCCCTTAGCTGAAGATGTTCTCTCAACCTTGAACAATTATTTGAATGCTTTGACTTCACATTCAAAGGTGTGATAAATTCAATTGGCATGCTTGAGTAGTGCCTTTAATCATTATGTAGGGTAAATATCCATTTACAAAAGTTCTTAATTTTTATTTTTTTATTCTAATGTTAATTAAGATTTCATGCTTTGAAATTTTTTTGAACATACATAATGGTTATAATCTTATCAAAATTTTCATGTAGTTTGATAGTTTTTACAAATGTGGACTAATTTATTGCAATTTGAAAAATTGTTTAATGTAAAATTGAACTTATTTGGTAGGATTGTAATTTTTCAAGGCTACATGAAAAGCCTAAAAGTCATGTAGGGGCACAATACATCTTTATAGTTTCTACAATTCTTTAATAAACTTGGTCAAAAGATTAAGAGATACTAAAAGGGTAAGGATTCTAAATTCTCTTGTACAATTTAAATGATTATAACTTTTTTTTCTATCTCTAACCCTAATCATTATCTCAACCTAATTGAAGCCTTATCCCACTCCCCAAATCTATTTATAACCCAAATTCTAATCATAATTTCCTAGCCCTAACCCTAACCTTAACCATAATCTTATCACCAACCCTAACCTTAACCATAATCTTATCACCAACCCTAACCCTAACTCTAGCCCTATTTATATCCCAAATTTTAACCCTAAACAAAGCCCTTTTTTCTTAACCACAACTCTTATTTTAAATATAAATCCTAACCTTAATTAGAAAACTATCCTCAACATCAAGCCTAATCTAAACCCAATCACACTATAACCCTAATTGACCTAATTGAATGCTAATGATTAACTAAACCATAGCTTAACCCTAACCTTAATTAAACATTAATCCTAATTTAAAGCCAACATTTATTATCAAACCCTAAGACCATAATTTATCCTTAAACACTAACCCTATTTGAATCCTAACACTAACCCTAATCATGATTGAACCTTGATTGAATTGTAATACTAACGCAAATTCTAATATTTAACCAAGTAACCATGACACTAACTCTAATTGAACCCTAACACTAAGCTAACCCTAACAATAAGATAACCCTAAAATTAACACTAACCAAAATTAAAACCCTACCTTGAACATAAACCCTAATTCTAACATAACATTAACCCTACACCCAACCTAATCTTGACCCTATACATAATCTAAACCTAATTGAACCCTAACCCTAATTGAACTTTTATGCTAATGTAACCCATTACTTAACCAGGTAACCCTAATTATATCCTAACTATAAACCTAATCAAACATTAACCCTAACCTTAAACCCAAGCCTTATTATAAAACCCTAACTATGCTTTTATCCTCAAGCCCTAACCCTATTTGAATTCTAATACTGATTGAAACCTAATTGCATTGTAACACTAACCCTTATCCTAATTAAGGCCTAACCCAAATTCAAATTGAACCCCAACCCCAACCCCAAACTTAGATATACTAATATTAAAAACTTATATCAATTTAAAAAATTTATGTAAAATTATAAGAATATTAAAAACTTAAATCAAATTTAAGAGAATTTGAATTATAGTGAAGTTGTATAGATATGTTACCCTCAAGAAATATATTGGCCATACAAGTTTCTTATGAGCAAACACATTAGAAGTCACATATAGAATACAAAGAGTCTTATGAGAAATCCACTTTTAATTATAAATTTGAGCCTCACAATGAAAACCCAATCTTTTAACCAATTAAGCACAACCCCTTAGACTTATACAATCATAATAAATTCAATTAATTAAACTACGAATTTCTAACTATCAATGATATTTTGTACATCTCCTTTCCATAAAACAATAACAAATAATTATCAAACATAAATTTCTTTTCAAATATGTTGAAGAATACCCCTGCATAATTATTAAAAATTCTAGATTCAACCTGGCTATAATACAACCTTCACCACAAACCGAAGGCAGAATATGAGTGTAAAGGGAGTAGGTTAGAGTGGGTGGCAAGTACAAAAGGGTGTTAAGGCACACGTGATGTATGGTCTGCACACGTCCCATGGCCTTACTACACTGGAAACTTTCTCATGAAGACAAAATCTCCCTGAACAAATTCCTCCTTGTCCATCCAAATCCGTAGAATGAAAAGAAATTTGTGGCGTCCACAAAGACCTGAATCCACATGCCTCTCAGATCTCCTTTTGTCTATACCTCCTTAATATCAATGATTATTATACTTAATATGCTCTCTAATCTAATAGTCCAGCCTCTATTTTGGCTATAAATAGACACTATCTGTATCAGTATTTCATAGGAGCTTTCTTGGTATTGTGTTCTTGTGATGATAATTGCTGTGTACTCTTTCAGAGCCGCAGGTTGGCACGATCCAATGAATGAGTTTCATTGAATTATATTCTTCTTTCTCATTGCACCGTGCCAAGCTGCGTGCACCTGAAAGTCTTTCAATGCAGATTCAAGATCATTAACTCTGGTTTTTCAATCTCAAATTAGAGAAGATGGAACGTTTATTGTGGGGGTGTTTGAATGATTTGTTAGGTTTTTTCTTAGGAGAATAGAGAACTACATCAAGTTTTATGGCTTCAGATGCTTTTTTATTAGCAGATTATAGATTTTAGTAGTTAGTTACTGGTGTTTTATAGAAGAGCGTAAGTAGGAGGTCTTATGTCTAATTAATTCATGCTAATTTATTTTGTATTTTTGGGTTTTTTTTGGAGAATATTAGAGCACTTCAACAGTAAATGGGAGATCTGGTGTTGGACTCTTAGTTGATTGATGGAAAGCTAACGGAACTCTAATTTATTGTTTTTTTCTAGGTTACTTCTGGATTTGTTTGCATGAATGTTTTGCATCAATATTTTAGATCATACTCTATGATCCATCATCTAGATGTATCAATATTTTCGATATACTCCATGATCTATCATCAGGTTATTAGAAAGCGTAAGAAAATTAAAAATAAGAGAAGACTTCCATAACAAATAAAAAGTCTTATATTGGACTCCTAGTTAATTGATGAAATGTTAACATATTTTAAATTTACTAATTTTTTGGAAAAATAGTAGAACACTTCAATAGTAAACGGGAGCTCCTATGTTAGAACTTTTAATTGATCAATAAAGAGCTAACAGATTTTTTTTGTCAAAAATAATAAAACACTCCAATAACAAATGAGGTCGTAAATTGATCTATGGTTTTTAATAACTTATATGTTACTACCATTCCAGACATGCATGAAAAGCTCTAGAAATGCAGTGTGGGTATGATTGAGGAGCAGTTGTATTATGACAGTCTATTCTCTCTTGTGAATATTCTAAAGTTGGTCAGCTTCTATGGATCCTTAATAATTTTATATGTACAGTAATTAGGATGGAGTTTACTCTATCAGGGTACATAAAAAGTTTAGGCTAGTGTGGGTTTATTTATTTTAGATATTCATCAAAACTCTGATTCATGTCTGCATTTATCACATGCCACGGTCCTTGCTAATACTATTCTTTGCATTTTGTTCGTAGGTATCATGTTATGAAAGCACTTGACTTTATATGACAACTTTTCTATTTTCCAGTTTATGGTCAGATGGGTACCCGAAAAAGGAGTGGATCTTCTGAAAGAGCCATCCAGCTAACATTTCTAATCAGATACCAATGAATGTATTCAAATCGGATGATAAATTTTTATTGGTTTGATTCTTTTCCATTTTGGTGATGGAATCTTTATAGAGCTTCAATTACAGTAGTCTGAAATTTTGGTGTAATCTGAGATTTGGAGGACAAATTGTCATTGTTTTTATTCCTTTTTAAGTGATGGACCTTCTCTTTCTTTACTTTTGATTTTAGTATTTCAATTATAATAATTATCGATTTGAAATTTTAATATAATTTGAAACTAGAAAGACAAATGTCACTGTTTCAATCTTTTCTATATAGCGATGGACTTTCTCTTTCTTCACTCTTGCCTATAGTACTACAATCACAATAATTATTATAAAATTGAAATTTTAATATTTAACTTGATACTGAAAGGATGAATTGTTATTGTTTTCATTCTTTTCCATTTAGTGATAGACTTTCTCTTTCTTTATTCTTGGCTATAGTACTTCAATCATAGTAGTATGTTTAGTGTGAAATTTTGGTATAATTTGATACTTGAAAGACAAGTTGTTAATGCTTTGATTGTTTCTCATTTTTGTGATGAGACAATATCTCTTTCTTTACTATTAGCTATACTAAATCAATCATAGGAATTAAGGTCAATTTGAAATTTTGGAGTAATTTGAAACTAGAACAAATTGTTATTATTTTTTATTCCTTCCTATTTTGGTGATGGGAGCTTTTCTTCTCTCTTCTCTCTTGACTATAGCGCTTCAATCATAATAATTATAATAAATGAACTTATCTACTTGTTGGTTAGAGGTATATTGATTGAAAAGAGGAAGTTCATAGTGATTGTTAATGAGAATAAAAAACTTAATAGACCACAATAGACAAATAACAATTTTGAATACTAAAACCCATAATATAAATTTTAATTTTTTATATTAAATTTAATAGGAGAAAAGTAGTTTAGATAATAGTTCCTATAATAAAATTGAACATTTTCAAAAATAATTTAATTTTAATTTTAAATAAACTAGGACTTGTAGTAAAAGTTTTAATTTATATAGAATTTTGAAATATTATGATAAGTCATTGTTGTAGGCACTTAGATGATGCTAAGTTTGAAAATATATATATATATATATAATTTTCATTTGAAAATTATGATTAAACATATTAAATAAATTGAAGATAAATACTAAGTACATTTAATAATTGAAATTTGTAATTCATTTGTTTTCTATTAAATTTACTACTAATCATTAATATTAGTTTTATAAATATCTAATCTTTAAATTCATAATAAATTTTTTTTTAAAAATTTCTTATTCATAAAACTACAATATCTAAGTCTAAAATATTAATTTAGATTTTAATATTTATTATTTTTATTATCTTCTAATTTTTTTATCATGATAATTTGAATTTAATATTTTAATCTTAAAAATCAAAATAAATTGTAATAAATGTTAAATATGATAAGTTATTATATTGTTCATTTCAAAAATATTATTATTATTTTTCCCATCAAAGTGACTAATCTCACTAAAAATAATTATATTAATATTATATGTCTATTATATTTTCTTAAATATTTATATTTTTTAAATGAAAGAAAAAAATATTTCAAGTTAAATGGAATGTTGGTTATTTTGCAACCTTTAAGAATAAACTAAAAATACATATTTTTAAAATATTTAATTGTTTTTTTGTTTTTCCTCATTTTATAGAAGTGTTGAAAAGAATGTTCTAAAATTGTGTCAAGCATAAATGAAATGTTTCACTTTTTCAATCTTTAAAAATAAAATTAAAATAGAGTACAAATAGATTTCTATATTTATTTATAACATTTCTTATAAAATTAAAATTTAATAGTATAAATCATTATATAATTAGATAGCAATTTCACCATTTAAAATTACACTTATACATTGTACTTTATATTGATGTTGATTTATAAATAAATAAATTTTATTTCAAAAAATAATAAAGATTATATATAAATATATAAATAATTTTTTTCCTTCCATTATATAAATTATAAAGAAAAAGAAAATAGGATCGAATTTATTTCTCAAAATTTAGAATTATAAACCTAGCTAAAATTCATTAAAGAATGACATATACAATTTAAATTTGCCTCAATATTTCTGAATGAAGTCTATGGTTATGAATGAGCCCACCAATCAAGTCTTGCTAAGTGAAACACTCCGACATCATAAGGGATGAATGCTTTGAATTCACATTCAAAGGTGTGATCAAATCAATTGGCATGCTTGAGTAGTGCTTTTAATCATTATGGAGGGCAAATACCCCTTTATAAAAGTTCTCATTTTTTTAAATTTTTATTCTAATGTTAATTAAGATTTCATGCTTTGAATATTTTTTTAACATACATAATGGTTATAATTTTATCAAACTTTTCATGTAGTTGGATAGTTTTTACGAATGTGGACTAATTTATTGCAATTTGAGAAATTATTTAATGAAAAATTAAACTTCTTTTCTTGGTTTGTAATTTTTCAAGGCTACATGAAAATACTAAAAGTCATGTAGGGGCTCAATACATCTTTATAGTTTCTACAATGCTAATATAAACGTGTTCAAAAGATTGAGAGATGCTAAAAGGGTAAGAATTCTAACTTATAATGTAAAATTTAAATTATTATAACTTTTTTCTCTATCTCTATCCCTACTCATTATCTCAACCCTAACTAAAGCCTTATCCCACTCCCCAACTCTATTTCTAACCCAAATTTTAATCAGAATTTCCTAACCCTAACCCTTTAACCTTAACCATGATCTTATCACCAACCCTAACCATAATCCTAACTCTAACCCTAACTCTAGCCCTATTTATATCTCCAACTTTAACCCTAACAAAAACCCTTTCCCCAACCACAACTCTTATTTTAAATATTAACCCTAGAACCTTAATTAGTACACAATCCTCAACAACAATCCTAATCTAAACCTAATTACACCCTAACCCTAATTGAACCCTAATGATTAGCTAAATCATAACTTAACCCTAACCTTAATTAAACATTAATCCTAACTTAAAGAAAAAATTTATTGTAAAACCCTAAGACCATGATTTATCCTTAAACACTAACCCTATTTGAGTCCTAACACTAACCCTAAACTTGAATGAATCATGATTGAATTGTAATACTAACACAAATTCTATTAAAACCAAGTAATCCTAACACTAACTCTTATTGAACCCTAACACTAAGCTAACCCTAATTTAACCCTAACAATAAGCTAACCCTAAAATTAACCCTAGCCCAAATTAAAATCCTATCTTGAACATAAAATCTAATCCTAACATAACATTAACCCTATACCCAACCTTATCTTGACCCTATACATAATCTAGACCTGATTGAACCCTAACCCTAATTGAACTTTTATGCTAATGTAAGCCATAAATTAATCATAACCCTAATTATATCCTACTGTAACCCTAATTATATGCTAATGTAACCCATAACTTAATTGTAACCCAAGACTTAAACATAATTAAATTCCAACCCTAATCAAAACCTAACCATAATTAAAACGTAATCCCAACCCTAATAAAATATTAATCCTAATTTTATTTGAGCCCTAAATCCTTAATTTAATTGAACCCCAAATTCCAAATTTAATTTAAGATTGATTACTAAACCATAACCAAATTGATAACCCTTATTATAATTGAACCCTAACCCTAATTGAATCCAAAAATGAATTGAAAATGGAAATGGAGGATCATTAGCTTAAACATGAAAACTATAGATCAAAGTGACTCTCATCAACCATTTCATAATAAGATTTATGCAATTGGCCCAACTTCAAACCAATTGAGGTAGGTAAGAATTGGGCACAAGTGAATTAATGATGTTCTCCCCTTTCTATGTTGACTAAATTGAATTCATTTGCAGAAACATGAGCTAGGTAAAAGGTAAATAAATTGCACACTAATAATCATAATAGAAATCTATAGTTATGATAAATCAATACTAAATGTAGATTTGAATAGGAGAGTAAGAGAGGAACTTGTCACTAAAAAAAAAAATTTTGAATCATAATGCTATACCTTCTCCAATCAATTATCCTTGTCTTTAAGCATTCAAAAATGGTTGATAATTCTAGGAATGGAGTTCATGTATGTATTCATTTATGGAGTAAACATATGAACTTTATCATGGATGCAATAATGAATTCTCTAATCCTTCAATGCCACATCTCCTCCTTTGCTGCTTTGAAAATGACTTTAATAACTATTAAATGAGAGAGTGAATTGTGAATGTGTGTTTGAGATCAGATGTTAAGATGAGGGGATTTCCATTGTATGATTGTTAACATATTAAAAATTAGGCCCTTTCTGGTTGGAGATTGGTGCCTAGTGTCATAGTGTAGGGGGACTTTGAAATTAGGTTATGGAATCCACTATGCTTGCAAAATTAGACCTTGGCTTGAGAAAGATCAATAAAATCTAGGGGAAAGGAAGGAGGACCAAAGTGATGCCTAAGTGAACATGGAACTATCTGAAGATACAATTTATGACATTACATTCAGCCCCAATTTTAGTGGATGTATGACCTCATGATCATACTCTCAGTAAAGTAAAAGGAAGTATCAATGACTTTCACCAAGACATAAGAGGGACAAAAAAACACCAAGCCCCTAGGAAATTATGATATTATCTATATAATTTTCAAATTAAAAAGAGGAATATGTTCAAAAAATGTTACACACACAGAGAGAGCATACAAGAGTAGAGAAAATAAGGAGATATGGCTTCTTGAGATAGTAAGGTGCTACTTGCTATGAGTCATATGAGAAGAATGGGGAGGGACATGACTTCCTGGCCTAGTAAGGTGGTCTTTACTATGAGTCACGTAAACAACATAAGATTCAAACTAGTCTAGAAAGGTTTCTTTATGATAGTTGAATCTAGAGATTATAAAGGAAAATATCATATTGCTAAAGAACCTAAAAAAAGATACTAAAAAATGGGTACTACAGCATTCACCAAAAACAAAGATTCCAAAGAAAAGCCTTGGATTTTGAAGTAATCTAAAAAATTAATTTCCAACATATCAAGGTGTGTGATTAAAATGTGTAAACCAATATTCATGGTGTCTACACAAAGTGTAACGATTGAGAAAAGTTTACACCTCTACTTTAAACTGATTTCATATACCTTACTAGAAGTAATTTATTTAAGGTTGCATACATATGTTTGAAAGACAAGCACATCGCAATGGTGAAAATCCCCTAGACATAGGAAAATCAAAGAGTGATGGTCACAAAACTCAAAAGAGCACATGTAAGAAATCCACTATCTAGGGTCACTAAGTGCATCAGAAAAATTATGTATATCAATTATGATTGTAATGAATTGACCTCATCTACCAAGGTATTCAAACTAAAAGGAAAATGGAAGTAGAACATTTAATAAAAATAACACATTTTTTCCTGAGTCACTAGGAAAGATAACACAAAGAGAAGATCTCAATACTTTACATTATCCTCAACTAGACAACACAATAGCACATTTACAAAAAATTAAACTTATGACTGCAGTGTCATAAATTGCACCATGTGCATTCATGACACTTACACATTTATATTGGTTCATTTATGAAAAAATTCATGGTCAAGATTATATAATTCTAACTTCATGAATTACAAAGATGAATCATTAGTAACCTATGGTTCAAAATTGGGATCAATTTGGCTAGATGATAACATGACGTGTAAATGTTTGCACAACACAGAAATGTATTGAAAATATTCTAGATTTAAAATAGGTATATTCTACATAAAAACCCTTTCAACATGTGTCCCTTTGCACAGTACATCTAAAATGGCTATTAGTTCCCATTCCAGGTAACAAAACACACACTCTAACAAAACACACACACACACACACTCTCTCTCTCTCTCTCTCTCTCTCTCTCTCAACGAAGCTCTAAAAAAATCCATCTACGCTCTCACAACAATCAAAGCTTATCTCATATGCAATCATGCTTTTTATCTCGAGAGATATTTTTTTTTTTGTGTAATTCTCTCTTATCTCATCTGAAAGTCTCATTTATTAATATTTTGTGTATCTATTTATCTATTTGATCATCTAATAATTTATCATCTAATATTTAGTAACATGATTTTTCCTCCATAATAGGGATTGTTTTTATTATATAATCTCTTATCCAGTCTATCTATTTGACTTTTTGTGGATTTTGAAACACCAAACTAGACGTTTGAGAGAGGAAAACCCCTATACAAACCCAATATTTTTCCTTGGCTCAGTGTGTAGTGCCTACCCTAGTAACCTGATATTTGGGATTAGATATGGTTACATTTGGTTATTGTTGATTCTACGTTTTGTTTTAATTATTTAGATTAGATGATGAGACACTTTAAGTATACGCTTGGATAATAAATTCATTATTATGAAAGTTTTTAAATGATTTAGAAGAGTATCTGGTTGATTTAAGGACTTATTATAACATTCTTCTTATATTGTTAATGATGATAATTCATTTCATTTTATTGCATTATGAGATTATGATTATTTTGGAGCTCACAATACTAACTGAATAATGCTTTAGTATCTATACTGTCTGATGTGCTTGTAGGATGAGGGGAGGTAGTCGTAGTCACTTCTATGGGAGATCAACACGATGTCGCACTCCCCCTCCTTGTCTTCCACTATTTTTATATATGTGCATATTTTTTTCTCATCTTGGTAATGTAGGATACAGGTACTAGGCATCGACTCCACTTGGATACACAGGTATGAGCGTGCCTTCAAAATCCTCAAACGTTGTTGTGGAAATATTACCAAGGTTCTCTCAAGCATACTATTTTGACTTAGGTTAATTTTTTAGGGAAGTCACCCTATTTTGGGTTGGGCAGTATCATTATATTGTATGATTTTGAGATTTATGTTTGGTCAGGTGATTATGTTCTTATTGTTCGTGTTAGTTATGTTTTTGAACTATGATTCTTGGTTATGTTCTCATAAGATATATAAATTAGGTAGTGTGATATAATATGTGTGTGTGTGTGTGTGTGGCTCCACACATATATGCCTACATACCTACACACACACACACACACACACACACACACACACACACACCCATCTTTGCATGCGCGTGTGCGTGTGAAGGTATGAATATGCATAAATATGATTGTGATGTAAATAGTAATATTTGTAAAATTAAATTAAATAAAATCAAAAAGAGAAATAAGTGTAAATGCCTAATTAAATAAACTAACTTGTCTAGGAGATTTGAACCCAAGACTTCCTAGGAGTAAGGATAGCTAGTTTACCATTGGGCTATGTGATTTATCTAGTAATCCTATTTATAAATATCATATTTGATGACTTAGTAAGTTAATTAAGTTAATTAAAAATTAAAGCTTTTAACCATGGGCTCACATGAATGAGAGAGTTTGTTGTATTATTATTTAAGTGAACCAATTATAGTAGTTGGATTAGTTGCTTCCCGTAAAGAAAATCCTTCAACCATATTGCTGTCTATATGATTTGAGCAAAAATATTTGAGAAGGGGATTGGAAGACAATTTTGGGAACAATATTTTTAGGAGAATAGATTGGGAACTTCATGGACTTATGTGAGGAGGGAGTAGGGTGTGGTCTATGAGAGAGTAGATTCTACCTGTAACTTGGAGAGAAGGTTTTGGATTTTCTCGTGAAGGTGGAGGGCTGAGGATTTTCTCAACACCAAAGGGATTTCTCCATAGAACTCCAGGTAGGGTCTGGAACCAAGAAGAATCCCATGTTCTTGTGTGTGTGTGTAATTGATATTTATTGAATAGAATATATATAATGATGCAATAACGAGTGTACATGTATAATGTTTGGAAAGATATGACAATCTCAAAATTTATAGTGTTCAAACTTTGGTGGAGTTTTTCCCTATCTCTGATATTGAATGTTGATATGTCTTATTGAACTTGTAATAGTATGTCTTTTATTTTGAAGTCCTGGGAGGTTTATGATATCACACAATACCTTTCTCTTTTGTTTAGCCTATGCGCATTGTGTTTATGTTGATTTCCTTTATTTTCTAAGATCAAACTCTAGGTTGATTATGGGATTGAATTAGGTTTGATGGGTGATCTAGATGTGGAACTAGGATATCTCAAATGGGTCCACCTCATAAATCCTTCCCATGACCCCATCATGCCCAGTTCTAACCATACAGTCAATCTGAGAGTGCAATCTTTGCTTTCTAGGCAAAAAATCATACGAGTTAGGATGCATATCCCTATTTACTCATATGGTCATATGGGAATACTCGTATGATATTTTGATTCATTGTGTTCATTTGTTGCACTTTTTAAAGGCTTTTTGATTTGCATTTTATCTTCCGATGATTAGACCCCTTTCTACAATTATTTTACTGTCATTTCATTCTCTAATTTTTCTATATAAGGTCATACTATATCTGATATCAAGTTCCTTTTGAATCCATCGATTGTTGTTGTTCTTATTTGATAAATGTTTAAAGGTTGGAATCGTCCTGAGGATTTGGGATCATAGGTTAGAGTTTCTAAACCTGTGTAATGAGTTCTTGGAAGTTGTTTTAGTCCCATAAATGATATGTTTGGGTAAGGAAACTAGGTACCCTAGGTGAGTGGCTCACCATAGGTGCCAAGACCTTAAGAGGTTGCTAGGGGATCCTATGGGTGAGTTCCTTAATCAAGAGATAACCATAAAATAAACTTGGGGTTTAAACATAATAAAAGATAAGTGATACTATAGTATGCATATACCTGTTGGAGTACCAGGACCATGAGTTAACCACTTGGGTGGATCCTATGTAGAAGGGGACAAGGGTTCCATGGTCTCTAGGGTGGATCCCAACAAATAGGATATGTGATGACACTCACCTAGTTGGTATTGTGGGACCCTTACTTTTGTGATGTGATGTTTTGGTATTTTTCTTATGGGTTATGTCTCTCCTTTGGGTCTTTTGATTCTTTGGGAAGGATACTTAATATCCTTAGATTTCCTTAGATCTTATGTGAACCTTGGTTCTATCTCCTAGCATGGGGGACTAGAAATTCATAGTTTCACGTGGTTGGGTGGAAATTATTTTTCAAGGTATTGTTTGTGGTTCTGTGGATGACTTGGCTTTGGATTATTTCTTAGAAAATATTGAATATTCTTACTTCTATATATCATGTACTTCAGTGTATTGTAATTCAAATTTATTGATTTATTGTAAGCCCTTGTTGGGAAATGTAATGTTATTGAAAATAAGAGCTATGTAATGGGAAGGGTAGTTTTAGGAACATTAAAAGGGGATGTTCATTTGTAATATAGAATATTGTAATGAAGGATTCAAGTTTGTAAATTCCTACCCTATCTCTCTATGTTCTTGTTGATGCAAATATGAAATATAATTTGAAAAGTAATCATTTCTTAATGCAAAGTTTAATTATGTTTTGTAAGGATAAATGAATCATTCTTAGAACACATGTAATTGGGAAAGAAATTGAAAGTTAAAGTGTTTAGTGGTAAATGAAATAAAAGATTATGAAATAAGTATTAATGTTATCTCTTACCTTATCCTTTATAAAAAGTTAAGTGATAAGTAAGGTAGATAGAAATGAATTCATAAGTTAAGGAAATAAATCAGTAATGTTAATTTTATTAACAAACGTTAGGGAACCTATAAGGACATGTTCATACATAAGAATTAAGAAGAAAGTAATAGTGATGGTCTTATAAAAAAAGTTAGTTTCTTTTCTTGGTACTTTAGACCTTGTCCATCTAGGTTTCCTGGCGGAGCGTTACATTTTGGTACAAGAGCCCTAGGCTGCTACACTGGGATCTCTAGGGTCTAATTGTGTTTAACTAAGACTTTCCTTCTTTTTTCATATTAGTAAAACTAGATACATTTTTCTTATATTATATCATTCTTCTTGGATGCTTCCCATCACCCATGAAAGAGCTAAGGGGAGATTTCAAAATTCCTCAGCTAGATATCAATAGGAAAGTTCATAAGGGGATTATGGGGAAGAGAAATATTAGGGTAAAAATAGGGAAGAAAGGAATGAGAGTTAGAGTAATGACTCTAAGGGGGCTCAAATGAGATAGCCTATGCAAAAAATTTTGCAAAGGCTCGACACCATTGAAAACAAAGTGAATCATGAAGAAGCAAAGCATTCTCACTATAATGATAGGGAAAGAGATAGAAGCCCTAGGAGAAGGACAAAAATAATAGATAGTGAAACCATGGACACTTCCCATATGAGGTACTTACTTAGAGCTAAGATACCTTTCTTTTATGGAAATGAAGGGGGAGCATCGGTAGAAACATGGTTATATGATCTTGAAAGATGTTTTTCCATGCATCCATTTAGTAGTAATGTGAAAGCCAAATGTGACATCATGCACTTAAGAAAATTTTCTTCCACCTGGTGGCATATGGAAGTGGAAAATATTTAGGTTAGAATTGACACTATTTCTTGGGAACTATTCTTAGAAAGTTTTAAGGATTGATTTTCGTCAGACCAATGGAAGTAGGGTAGGAAAGAAGAGTTTCACCATCTTAAGCAATCAAACATGACTATAGAAGAGTATGAGAGAAAATTATATGAACTTAAGCCCTTCGTAGGATAAAAATATGTTATCCCTATGCTTGTAAAACATTTTATCCATGGATTAAATGATCGCATATCTGGGGAAGTAGGATTGTTTGAACCTAAATGTCTCCGAGATGCTATAGCCAAAGCCTTTCTAGTTGAGAGGAATGTAAGGATGGGGTGGGGTGGTCATTCAGGCAGTGAAGCGAACAATGTTGGGATAGGTTCTAAGGGAAACTATAATCAGGGGTCTTCAAGCTCCAAGAACCAGTATTCATCCTATATAGGGAACAAAACTTTCAAAAGAAGAAATTTTAGAATAACAACCAGGGCGGTGGAAAGTTTCAATAGCCTTAGGCCCATAATAATAATCGTACCTAGAAAATATTCACCCCCCAACCATCCTAGAATTCTCAAAATACCAGTAAAGGGGGTTATCAACTACCTAGTGCACCTTCTACAAGGAATTTGGTGAGGAATACTGGGAGCTTTTCTTGTGAGCAACGGGGACATATTGCAGTCTATTGTTTGCAACGCACCAAATTCACCATAAATAAGAATCAGGTAGCTTCAGAACCAATGGTAGGTGATGATAGCCGGTCCCACAGGGTATTTTCTATAGTTGAAAAAAGACATGCCGACTACCAAGGCATAGTCATTGAGACTATAGGTTTGTTAAAGGGTAAATCCATTTCTATCTTATTTGATTTAGGAGAAACTGATTCCTTTATATCTCCATCCTTAGTAGAGAGATGTGGGCAAGCAACGAAAGGGTAGGGAGTTAAGTGGTAGGTAGAACTAGCCTCCAAGGCTAAGATGACCATAGACTTGTGTGTTCAAAATTGTGATTTGGGATTAGGACCCTTCTCCACCAAGGTAGACCTTCAAGTCATTCCTCTTGGTTCTTATGAAGTTGTCCTAGGTATGGATTGGTTAGAAGCTCATGAATCCAAATTAGAATGCAAAAAGAAGAATATTAATTGTATTGATGATTCAGGAGAGCATAGAACTATAGTTGGGATCCAACAGCCTATATCTCTTCACATGATATCAAAAATACAACTCAAGCGATGCATGCAAAATGGATTTTGGATTTTTTTGTCTTATTTAATGATCTTGTTGAAGGGGAAAGTAAATAAATAACACTTGATCACCTTCTTATTCAAGATTTTTCTGACGTGTATCCAACAGGAATCCCTAGAATTCCTCCTAAAATAGATATAGATTTCCAAATAGACATGGTACCAGGAGAAAAAGCCATCTTTAAGGCTCCTTATCACATGACAACTTAGGAACTAAGTGGGTTAAAATTTCAATTAGAAGATATATTGGAAAAGGGATTTATTAGACCTAGTGTATCACCTTGGGGTGATCCATTTATTAGGGAATACTTAAAGGGATTTATTAGACCTAGTGTATCACCTAGAATGGCTCTCTCAGATTATGTGTGGACTATTGGCAACTCAATATAGTAACCATTAAGAATCGGTACCCACTGCCTCATATTGATGATTTTTTTTGATAAAATTAAAGGGGAGAGAGTATTTTATAATATTGATCTTAAGTTTGGTTATCATCAGTTAAGGATCCACAAATTTGACATTCATTGTACAACCTTTCGTACTCAGTATGACCATTATGAATTTATCATAGTACCTGTCGGTCTTACTAATGCACCTTCAGTGTTCATGAGCCTTATGAATGGGGTATTCAAGAATTTATTAGATAAATTTGTGATAATATTATTTGATGATATATTGGTATACTCAAAAATAGTGGAAGAGCATGAGTAGCATCTACGGTAGGTGGTACAATGCCTATGAGAAAATCAGCTTTATGCCAACTTGGAGAAGTGTGAGTTTTTTCGATCACAAGTATCTTGGCAATTTTATCTCAAGGGAAGGGATATCCGTTGACCCCACAAAGATGCAAACAATAGTAGAATGGCCAAAACCCACTAATGTTTCAAAATTTTGTAGTTTCATGGGTCTTGTTGGCTACAACAAGCGCTTTATCATGGGTTTCTACAAAATAGCTCACCCCATCACTTCCTTGCAAATAAAGGGAAAGAAGTTCATTTGGACTGAGAAATGTATAGAATTTGTTCAATAATTAAAGGAAAATTTAACTATTTCCCCAATTTCAGTAGTACCTAACCCCTCAGAAAAATTTGGAGTTTGTATGGACACCTCCTTGGAAGGGAGAGGGGCGATAATAATACAATGAGGTAGAGTTATTGCTTATGAGTCTAGGAAACTTAAAGACCATGAGATTAACTATCCCATGCATGATTTGGAATTAAAACTCCTATTTCATGCCCTAAAATGATAGAGAAATTTATTTTTAGGGCATAGATTTAAGTTGCACATAGACCACCGAAGTCTTTAGTACATATTCACTAAGCCAAACTTTAATGCCAGATAGTGTAGGTGGATAGAAGTTTTATGTGAGTATCATTTCAAGGTTAGGTATATTGAGGGAAAAGAGAATGTGGTAGAAGATTATTTAAGAAGAAGGAGACATCAACTGTCATCTCTCTCTCTCTCTCTCTTACTAATGACTTGAGAAGTCAAACTTTGCAGGCACTCCCTTAAGATACTTGGTATCAGGAAGTGAGAGTAGTATTAGAATCAAGAAGGACCTTAGAAGGAAGATTCTTCGGATACCCTTTAGAGTTAGATGGGATATTAAGATAGTAATGTAGAATTTATGTACCTCTTTCAGGTGACCTTTGGAAGGTCATCTTGATAGAAGCTCATCGTGCTCCCTATTCACCTCCTTGAGGGGTTAAGAAAATTCATCGAGACATGTCAGATATATTTTTGGTCAGGTTTGAAGAGGGATATAGAAGATTTTGTGGCTAGGTGTTTGGAATGTCAAAGGGTTAAGGCCAAGAATCAATACCCAATAGACCTCCTTCAATGACATCTTATACCACAATGAAAATGGGATACTGTATCTATGGGTTTTATTGTGGGACTTCTAGTTACTCCTTGGAGACATTATGCACACATGGTTACAGTTGATAAGTTGACCAAGGTAGCACATTTTTCTTCCATGTAGTCATCCTAGACTGCCTCCTCAGTAGCCAGAGTTTTCATGTAGGATGTTGTCAGGTTGCACGATGTCCCTAGAAAGATTATCTCTGACAGGGATCCAATTTTCACGTCAAAATTTTGGACCTCATTACAACATTCCATAGGGACTCAATTGAACTTTAGTTTTTCCTATCATCCAGAGACTGATGGTTAGACTAAGTAGGTGAATCAGGTACTTGAGGGTATGCTTAGAATGTATGTTATGGACAGACAGACTCATTGGGAAGACTACTTGTACCTAGTAGAGTTTTCATATAACAACGACTATCACAATTCTATTGGTATGTCACCATTCCAAGCCTTATATGGTCATCCCTTCCATACACCTCTAAGTTGGGATCGATTAAAGGAAAGGGTAATCCTTGGGCCAGGAATATTGTAGGATATGGAACACTAGGTATAAAGAATTAGAGAGCACCTTGCGATAACCCAAGACAAACAAAAAAAGTATGCAGATGCTCATAGAATGGATAGACGATTTGGAGTTGGGGACAAAGTATTCTTGAGGGTCTTCCCACATAAGATCCCTATCCTTTATGGAAAAGGTTCTAAATAGGATTCTAGATTTTTGGGTGCATTTGAGATCCTGGAGAGGATAGGACCAGTTTCTTACTGCCTCACCCTACCGCCTAGCCTTGAACATATTCATGTTGTGTTTCATGTATCTATTCTTAGAGAGTATATTCTAGATTTGACTCATGTGTTGGATTAGAAATCATTAAAGGTTGAGGACGGGTAGCTAGCTTTGGAGCCAGTACATATACTCCAGCAATGAAATTTGACCCTCAGGGGTCTCACTATAGAACATACAAAGGTACTATGGGACCCCAATAATGAGATTTCAGTTACATGAGAGGATGCTAGTAGAATTAGAGCTGCTTATCCATATTTATTTGTAGGCTTCCAGTAGTAAGCCTAATCCTATCGGGGAGGATGTAGTACCCACCCTAGTAACCTGATATTTGGGAATGGACATAGACAGGATAATTGCATTTGGTTATTGTGGATTCTATGTTTTGTTTTAATTATTTAGATTAGATGATGAGACACTTTAAGTATATGCTTGCATAATAAATTCATCTTTATAAAATTTTGTAAATGATTCAGAAGAGTATCTGGTTGATTTAAGGACTTCTTATAGAATTATGATTATATACATTATTATATTGTTAATAATGATAATTTGTTTCATTTTATTGCATTTTGGGATTATGATTATTTTGGAGCTCATAATACTAACCCAATCATGCTTTAGTATCAATACGGTCTGATGTTCTTGTAGGATGGGGGGAGGCAGTCGTAGTCACTTCTATGGGAGATCTACATGATGTTTCACTCCCCATCCTTGTCTACCACTATTTATATGTGTGTATATATATATATATGTGTGTGTGTGTGTGTGTGATCTTTTCTCATCTTGGTGATTCAAGATGAAGGTACCAGGCATTGACTCCACATGGCTACATAGGTTTGAGTGTCCCTTCAAAATCCTCAAACATTGTTGTTGTGGAGATATTACCAAGGTTCTTTCAAGCATACCCTTTTTACTTACTGATGCAATGGAGGCAGGTGGGTACACCCAAAATGAAGGAATTTTCCCAAAGACAACCTTCTTCCCTACAATCGCTGTAAGGATATAATAAAATTCTCTAAAAGATCACCAATCTCTGATTTCCAAGGTTTCCTATAGGTCAAACTCACCACCAACTTTTTGGGTCTCAATCCCTAAGATCCCAAGCACAAAGAAGACAACTATTCAGTAGTTGCTCCTAGGACACCCAAAAGAGCAATTATTGGTTTAATGTGACAAATTGAGGAAATGTTGTTGAGGAATGAAACTAGGCATTGATCTTGCCTATTTGGGTCCAAACTAAGATGTTCCCACTGGTTTCAAGATTCTATCACATGGTTTTCAAGTACATGCTTCATAAAAACTCAAAACTGCTAGTAGCCTTGGCTAAGAGGTTTTGGGGGTTTAACCTTTTGTTTTCCAATTGAATAGCCCAAGAAAACACTGGTTCCAACAACTCCTTGGACACTTAATAATTCCCCAAAGTTTAGAGGTCTGGGTGTTTGAAGAATCTGCCAAACTACTACAAAGTCTGTTTTGCAAAATGCCACAATTAGGCCAATTTAACAAAGGAAGTACCCTTTAAAATTATCATAGAGCCTCCAAAACACTTTAATTTGATGGGGAATGGTAAAAAATTCTTAAATCCAGATTTTGGTGCATGGGATCAAAGTTTAAGGCAGTCAAATTACTGCTGTCCTCACAAAACTGGGGGTCACACATGGAGATGTGCCCCTAGGGCATCACATTTCTCCCTCCAACCTGCATATTTTTGTACCAAAAAAAAATAAAATCAAAGAGCATCGTTATTTCAAGGATTCCACCAAAGGTTTTTAATTTCCCATGGTGGAATCTTTAGATATGAACAAATTTGTCTCAAAACCCTTGATTGGAGGCAAAACCACAGGCTGTAGCAGTAAATCTGCAATAAATTTTGACTCACAACGAATTAGAACCTCAAACCAAAAACATATGAAATTTATTTGTCCAAGATTTCTTCTCCAATTGGTTTCAGATCTCTAGCATTCCGTAAAAATCTGTACAAGCCAAAAATTAGTCAAAATTACAGGAAAATGAGTGATTTTTATTGATTCAAAGGTGCCAAATACATCATGATGCCTTCTACCCACCTGTAAGGGCATAAGAAGGTCTCCCCCAATGTTTTAAAACCACTTTTCAAATTAATTAGCCATTGGGGGGCTTAGTTACAATGATTATGCAAAGTTGTCAAGTTGCATTTTGACAACTTTGACAACTTTTGCAAAATGTTGCAAAATGAAATGTAAATGACCAAAAGTGATTCGAAATGGATCATAATGGTCTAAAAAAATGAAATAAAGACAAAAAAACTAAAACCTAATATTTTTTCCAATCCTTTGACCCTTAGTTGACCAAGGGCTTATCCTGCCTAATCTTGGTACTGGAGTCTCACAATTGGATTCTATGGGCAACTCTTTATTCCTAAAAGACCTATGTGCTATTAGGACCTTGTTGATGATCCTTACATTCTTGTTGTGTCCTTCTGATGCTTAGTTGATGTAGAAGGTGCTCCTGCACCATACTCCCCTGGAGAAGAAAAACCCAAGTCCCTACTTTGGGTTAACTGTTCAATTGTTGAACCATGACTCTTAATCTGATCCTCAGTCATCCAAGTAGCATCTATCTCAAGAAGACCTTTCCATTTGACAAGGTACTGAAAGTACTTCCTCTTTCTAGTGTGCTTGAGCAATTTCGTGGCCAATATGCTCTCAAGTTGCACCTGTTTTCTTGGAGGAAGGTTGGTAACATATTATTCAACATCATAATCTGCATTTCCCTGTAAGTCTTCACCAATTATACCTCTAAAAGGTGTGAGGTCTGCAACATTGAAGATGGTAGAAATTTTTAGTGTTGGGTGGAGAGTGATCTCATATGCATTGTTACCCAGTTTTGACATAATGGTGCAAGGTCCAACCTTTTTCATATGAAGTTTTGAATACTTCCCTTTGGGTAGCCTTTCTTTTCTTAGGTAAGCCCAAACTTT
>MU224358.1:1772006-1788010 GCA_018584345.1 Thuja plicata
TCTTCTAATCTCTTCTTCAGTTGTGCCATTTCCTCTTCTAATCTCTTGTTTCTTGCCTCTTGTTCTCTCACCATTTTGGCCAACTTGGAGTTGGTCATCTTCCCTTGAGGTTTAGGTTCAAGATGCTTCTCAAAGGATGGTTGTGCTTCTTCCTTAGCCATGTCTTATGGTTCCAATCTCTGGCTCTAATACCACTTGATGCAATGGAGGCAGGTGGGTACACCCAAAATGAAGGAATTTGCCCAAAATACAACCTTCTTCCCTACAATCACTGTAAGGATATAAGAAAATGCTCTAAAAGATCACCAATCTCTAATTTCCAAGGTGTCCTATAGGTCAAACTCACCACCAACTTGTTGGGTCTCAATCCCTAAGATCCCAAGCACAAAGAAGACAACTATTCAGTAGTTGCTCCTAGGACACCCAAAAGAGCAATTTTTGGTTTAATGTGACAAATTGAGGAAATGTTGCTGAGGAATGAAAATAGGCATGGATATTGCCTATTTGGGTCCAAACTAAGATGTTCCCACTGGTTTCAAGATTCTATCACATGGTTTTCAAGTACATGGTTTTCATAAAAACCCAAAACTGCTAGTAGCCCTGGCTGAGAGGTTTTGAAGGTTTAACATTTTTTTTTCCAATTGAATAGCCTAAGAAAAAACTGGTTCCAAAAACCCCTTGGACACTTAATAAGTCCCCAAAGTTCAGAGGTCTAGGTGTTTGAAGAATCTGCCAAACTACTACAAAGTCTATTTTGCAAAAAGCCATAATTAGGCCAATTTAACAAAGGAAGTACCCTTTAAACTTATCATATAGCCTCCAAACCACTTGCATTTGATGGGGAATGGTCAAAAATTATTAAATCCATATTTTGGTGCCTGGGCTCAAAGTTTAAGGTAGTCAAATTACTGTTGTCCTCACAAAACTGGGGGTCACACATGGAGATGTGCCCCTAGGGCATCACGTTTCTCCCTCCAACCTGCATCTTTTTGTACCAAACCAAAAGAAAATAAAAGAGCATCATTATTACAAGGATTTCACCAAAGGGTTTTAATTTCCCATGGTGGAATCTTCAGATATGAACAAATTTGTCTCGAAACCCTTGATTGGAGGCAAAACCACAGGCTGTAGAAGTAAATCTGCAATAACTTTTGACTCACAATGAATTAGAACCTCAAACCAAACTAATCTGAAAGGTATTTGTCCAAAATTTTTTCTCCAATTGGTTTCAGATCTCCAGCATTCTATAAAAATCTGTACAAGCCAAAAAATAGTCAAAATTGTAGGAAAATGAGTGATTTTTATTGATTCAAAAGTGCCAAATACATCATGATGCCTTCTACCCACCTGTAAGGGCATAAGAAGGCCTCCCCCAATTTTTAACAACCAATTTTCAAACTAATTAGTCATTGGGGGGCTTAGTTACAATGATTATGAAAAGTTGTCAAGTTGCATTTTGACAACTTTGACAACTTTTGCAAAATGTTGCAAAATGAAGTGTAAATGACCAAAAGTGATCCAAAATGGATCATAATGGTCTAAAAAAATGAAATAAAGACAAAAAAACTAAAACCTAATATTTTTTCCAATCCTTTGACCCTCAGTTGACCAAGGGCTTATCCTGCCTAATCTTGGTACTAGAGTCTCACAATTGGATTCTACGGGCAACTCTTTATTCCTAAACAACCTATGTGCTATTAGGACCTTGTTGATGATCCTTACATTCTTGTTGTGTCCTTTTGATGCTCATTTGATGTAGAAGGTGCTCCTGGACCACTTACGTTCTTGTTTAGGGAAGTCGCCCAATTTTGGGTTGGACAGTATCATTATTTTGTATGATTTGAGATTTATGTTTGGTCAGGTGATTATGTTCTTATTGTTTGTGTCACTTATGTTAGATCATAATATATAAATAGAGATGTATTAGGTATGTAAGTAAGATTATGTAGTGTGATTTAATATATATGTGTATGTATATATGGGTGCACAGATATATGCCAACATGTGTGTGTGTGTGTGTGTGTGTGTGAAGGTATGAATATGCATAAATATGATTTTGATATAAATAGTATATTTGTAAAATAAAATAATATAAATAAGAGAAATAAGTGTAAATGCCTAATTAAAAAAACTATTTTTTCTAGGATATTTGAACCCAAGACCTCCTATGAGTAAGGCTAGCTAGTTTACCATTGGGCTATGTCAGTTATTTGGTAATCCTATTTATAACTATCATATTTGATGACTTAGTAAGTTAATTATGTTAATTAAAAATTAATTTTTTTAACCATAGACTGACAGGAATGAGAGGGTTTGTTGTATTATTGTTTAATTGAACTAACTATAGTAGTTGGAGAATTTTCTCCCCGCAAAGCAACTTCTTCAACCCTATAGTTGTCAATATGATTTGAGGGAAATTTTTGGAGAAGGGGATTGGAAGAAAATTTTGGGAACAATATTTTTAGGAGAATAGATTGGGAACTTTGTGAAATTATGTGAGGAGGGAGTAGGTTGTGGTCTCTGAGAGAATAGATTCTACCTGTAACTTGGAGAGAACATTTTGGATCTGATCGGGAAGGTAGAGGGCTGATGATTTTCTCAAAACCAAAGGGATTTCTCTATAGGACTCCAGATAGGGTTTGGAACTAGGAAGAATATCATGTTCTTCTGTGTGTGTAATTGATATTTATTTAATGGAATGTTTATAATGATGCATTTATGAGTAAGTGTATACTATGGTTTGAATGTGAAATAATTTGTGTACATGTATAATGTTTGGAAAGATATGAAAATATATAAATGTATAGTGTTCAAATTTTGGTGGAGCTTTTCCCTATCTATAATATTGAATGTTGACATGTATTATTGAACTTGTAATATCGTATATTTTATTTTCAAGCACTGGGAGGTTTATGGTATTACACAACACCTTTCTCTTTTGTTTATTCTATGTGCAATGTATTTCTGTTTAGTCATTTATTTTCTAAGATCAAACTCCAAGTTAATTGGGGTATTAAATTATGTTTGATGGGTGATCTGGATGTGCAACTAGGAGATCTCAAATGGGTCTACCTCATAAATCCTTCCCAGGACCCCATCATACCTAGTTCCGACCGTACAATCAATATGAGAGTGCAATCTTTGCTTTGTGGGAAGAAAATCGTAGAAGTTAGGATTCCTAACCCTATTTACTCATATCGTCCTATGGGAATACTCATACTAGCCTATGGAAATAATCGTATGAGATTTTGATTCATTTTGTTCATTGTTTGCACTCTTTAAAGGCTTTTTGATCTGCATTTTATCTTCTCGTGATAAGGCCCCTATCTAGAACTATTTTACTCTTAGATCATTCTCTACTTTTTATGTATAAGGTCATACTATTCTGATATCAAGTTCCTTGTGAATCCATTTATTTGTTTTTTTCTTATTTGATAAATTTTTAAATATTGGACTCGTCTTGAGGATTTGGGATCACAGGAGAGAGTTCCTAAACCTGTGTAATGGGTGCTTGGAAGTTTTTTCAGTCGCATAAATAAGATGTTTAGGTAAGGTTAATAGCTACCCTAGGTGAGTGGCTCACCATAGGTGCCAAGACCCAAAGAATGTTTTTAGGGAATCCTATGGGTGAGTTCCTTAATCAAGAGATAACCATAAAATAAACTTGGAGGTTTATACATAATAAAAGATAAGCTATATTATAGTCTGTATAGACCTGTTGGAGTACTAGGAGTACGAGTTAACCCTTTGGGTGGATCTTATTTAGAACAAGACTAGGGTTCCATGCTTTCTAGGGTGGATCCCAACAAATAGGCTATGTGATGACACTTACCTTGTTGGTATTCTAGAACCCTTACTTTTGTGATGTGATTTTTTGGTATTTTTCTTATGGATTATGTCTCTCCTTTGGGTCTTTTGATGCTTTGGGAAGGATACTTAATAGCCTTATATTTTCTTAGAGCTTGTTTGAAACTTGGTTCTATCTCCTAGCACGGGGGAGTGGAAGTTCACAGTTTTAGGTGGTTGGGTGGAAATTATTTTTTGGGGTACTGTTCCTGGTTCTGTGGATGACTTGGCTTTGGATTATTGCTTGGAAGCTATTGAAGATTCTTAATTCTAGATCATTTACTTCAATGTATTATAATTCAAATGTATTTATTTATTGTAATCCCTTATTGGGGAATGTAATGTAATGTGATGTTATTGAAAAGTAGAGCTATGTAATGGGAAGGGTAGTTTTAGGAACATTAAAAGGGGATGTTAATTTTTAATATGGAATATTGTAATGAAGGATTCAATTTTATAAATCCCTACCATATCTCTCTATGTTCTTGTTGATGTAAATATGAAATGTAATTTGAAAAGTAAATATTTCTTAATGCAAATTTTAATTATGTTTTGTAAGGATAAATGAATCATGCTTAGAACATATGTAATTGGGAATGAAATTTAAAGTTAAAGTGTTTAGTGGTAAATAAAATAAAATCTTATGAAATAAGTATTAATGTTATCTCTTACCTTATCCTTTATAAAAAGTTAAGTGATAATTAAGGTAGATAGAAATGTATTCATAAGGTAAGGAAAGGAATCAGTAATGTTACATTTATTAACAAATATTAGGGAACCTGTAAGGACATGTTCATACTTAAGAATAAAGAAGAGAGTAACAGTGATATTCTTATCAAAGAAAAAAAAGTTAGTTCTTTTCTTGGTACTTTATACCTTGTCCTTCTAGGTTCCCTGGCGGGGTGTTACATGACAGTGTGTGTAGGTAGTGAACATGTTTGAGGAGTGTGAAGGATATTATTTGTACTTATTCTAGATTTTTATGACCTTTGTCTATATAAATGAAAACACAATGTACACACGTCCTCATGATATGTTGGTTTATGAGGTCAAGGCCTTTCTAGTTTGAGGGTAAGAATCTCATGATGTGAGTTTTATATTTATAAAATAAAAATATTTTTAGCTTGTGATACATTCCAATTATTTAGAATTTTTAAGTTAGAAAGCATAGTTTAGTATAGTTTGGATTTCCTTTTTCATATTGTTCTTCCTATCTAACTAGAGTGATATTTTTTTGAGGTAGCCAAAGTCTATTTCTCCTTGAGACCTCATCATCTCAAGGGTAGTAAATCTCCTCCTCCATGTTTTGGTAAACCCGACATGAATTTTTTATGCCAGATCTCTTACTTTAGATTTTTGGTGCATTTGATAGGAAATTCTTGGTGGATGACTTTGATATGTTGGATCATGCCCTAGATGATTTCCTAGAGGAGTCTCCTTCTACTCGTAAGTCCACTAAACATAAACCAAACCTAGAGTCTTCTTCCTTGAAGGATGAAAAATCCACCAGTGTTATCATTGTCTCTAATGCCCCTAAAAGGCTTAAGAGATTATTCAATTACATGATTATGACTTGTTCTTCCCTAAAGAAAGTTGATTCTATTTGTGATAAATCTTTTGAAATTAAATCTCCTAATTTGTTCATGATATTTACCCAATCTAGAAACACTTCTTATTAAAATATTCCTCATACATATAACACAAGAGGAAACAAGAAAAATGTTGATCGATATAATTTTTTTACCATCTTCTCAACCAAACCTTCCTTGAGCTCCTAAACTTTATTTTAATCACCCTAGTGATTATGATCTTAGCGAGGAGCTTTGTGTTATTCCTTCTTAGATATTACTATGGGATTTTCTTCAAACTAGTTTGATTCATTAGGTTATGCTTTAAGAAGCTCTTCAGATAAAATTGTTATCTTATTTTTCTAGATAAGCATGTTAATGTGAATGCATTGCTAGATAAATTCATGCATATTCATTCAATATTACATTCTATGCAAATGTAATCCCACCTCTATATGTGAGAAACTTAGTAGACCCATTAGTGATAATTATTTATATTAATAGTGTTTCCATTAGGTACACTCTCATTAATACTAGTTTGACACTCAATATTTATAATCTATACTTATTTCTCAAAGTTGAGGTGGATTCAAACTCTTGCTACATCTTCGAGCGATTTATTCATGGTTTTGATAGAACTCATGAAATTGCATTGGGAACTGTTATCTCACCTTGAAAAGTTAGACTAGTAATTGTTCCATCTCTAATGTATATTATTCTAGGGCCTTTAGCATATAATATTCTTTTGGGTATATCTTGAATTCATGCTTTAAGAGTCATTTCATCTACTCTTCATGGTTTTATTGAGTTTTTTTTCTAAAAATCAAGTTCTTAAAATCAAGACTGACCTTGATGCCATGAATTTATGTCAAATAGAGGTAGTTGGTTAGAATTTAGTTATACCTACCTTCAGATAGAACTACATTCCATCATTATCTTTAAACATGCTAACATATGCTTCTATGACATCCCCTAAAAATAAATTCCATGTGAAAGATATTATTAAAGAAGAGTGTCTAGAGAAATGGGATTCTTCTAAAGAGGACCCTCCTAAAATAGATCCCCCTAAATTTGAAATTCCTAAGCCTAATTTTACTCTTGATCATATTATTCTTCATATCCTTCTAAAGTAAATATATATTTAGGTGATGATTGGGGAACTTTGGACCTTATCGTATCCTACATTGATGAATACAAATAAAATCTAGTCAACTTGAATATTCATAAGATCTGATTTTCCTTAGCTAATGATGTAAGAGCATCCTTGGATTGTTGGCAATCTTGCATCACCCAAAAAATATTTTCTTTCAGTTTTTTTTTTTTTTTTTCCTATTTTCCTATTTTTGTGTTTTTGGTGGCATTCCTTGGTTTTGGATCATTTGTTATTGTGAACTTCAAGGTTTGTTGTGGGAATGATTTTTTACTTATGTCTAGGTTCACACCTCATTTGGATACTTCACTGTGAAGATATTAAAGATTCATGGACAATTTTGTGTGTTCTTCATGTTCTAGCAATCCATTGGAGTTTCTCGATCTCGCAAAGCAATTTATTGATTGACAAAGCTTAGTGGCTCATATCAAAATGTTCTTGGATTGTTGGTAAAAGTCTCTCTTGGATCATGCATTATTTCTACATCTTGGCATTGAGATCTTATGATTTAGGTCCTGACCTATATTTCTATGCTACGTTTTCCTTGTCTTGGAAAATGTAATTGATCTGGCTGACATAAGTATTGTGAAGGCTTTATATATTGAGCCTCTTGATATTTATTTTGGGGGCATTTCTCAGGGGATAACCTTAGAAGGTTAGCATTAGGGTCTAGGTCTGGAATTCTATTGTAATCAGGCATGTACGCCAAAATTTTGTAATCTACATATTTTAGGCCAATGTGATGTAAATCTTGGATTTGGGATAATTTGAAGATATTTTGTAGCCTGTTGATTGTCTATTATTGTTTTTGACTTGGTTATTTTTATTGTGTTGACTCTAAATGCATGGTTGGACCATCTCCATTGGGGAAACTACAACCATGAATGTGCTAGATGGTATCAAAGAAAGATTCATTCTTGTGATGAAAGATCTAAGTTCCTGAGCTTGCGAAGCCCTTGGTGTGGTGATTGCATGGTGTCAGAGAGTAGATCTAGCTTACAATAATAGAGGACTTGCAAAAAGGTGGCTAGGTGGAGATCTGTTGCAAGTTATGTGAGTTTTTGAGGTATCCCATTTGTGAACCAATCACAAAAAGGAGGTAGAATGTGAGTTTGTTCAATAGATCCTTGAGTGAGAGGAAATTGCCACCTTGTAATCAGATTGATGAAGTTAAGGTAGTTGCACCTGAGGATTGGGACAGATGTCACCTAGAAGAATAAACCCTATAAGGTTAGAACAAATGATGGAGGACTTCTGAAATGAGATGAGAACTGGGATCCTTAATGTATTGACTTGATTATAAAGGAATCCTGACAAAGAGGAAGAATATGAAGAAGTTGTTGAAGATCATGAGACTTTAGATATCGAGATCCCTATAGATAAAGAGAGATTGTTGAGAGCTATGGCACACGTAAGTAAAAGTCATATAATGGAGGTTTCTAATTTTTTTATTTCATTGTATCCTGATGATTTGATAGATTGGATTAGTGAACTAGAAGATTACTCTGAGATTGAAGATATTAAAGATCCATAGATCATTAGGTTACCAAATACTAGGTTGAAGTGTCATGTTACATTATGATGGAAAGAATTGTAGAAAGATAGAGAGGAAAATGGTAAAATAAAAATTCACTAGATGGAGTGCAATAGTTTCTATATTAAAGGATAAACTCATACCGGAAGACTATGAATTGGAACTGTTTAAGAAGTTGCATAAATTGAAGTAGAAAGACATGAGTGTGGAGGAATACACTGAGGAAATTTACATGATGATAACTAGATTCAGACATCAAGAGATATCTAAGGAAAAGGTTGCTAGGTATATTAATGGATTGATATTTAATAGTCAAGATGAGTTGAGTATGTTGAGAATTTCTATAGTAGAGGATGTTTATCGGTATGCATTGAGGGTAGAAGATAAGTTAAAGAGGAGATAGAGTAACCCTAAAGGAAGAGAGAATCAAACAATTGGAAATATAAATGAGAAGCATACCATTGAGGTAGAACCTGATCAGAAGACACATAGAAGAGGGAATGATAGCAATAAATTCAAAGGTACTTGTTTCAAATTTGGTGGTATAGGACATAGATCTTTTCAATGTTCTGAAGGATCTAGTAAAAGCATGGGTAGATAGAATCTAATGGCACATGAAGAGAAAATTGATTATGCACTTGTGAAGAATATAGAAAAAGATGAGATGGGAGAATCTCTTATGCTTAGGAGAGTCATGCTGAGTAGGAAAGAATATGAACCTATAAAAAGGAGGAACTTGTTTAGGATTGTTTTCAAATTTAAAGGAAAATGTTGTAAGGTTTTTATGGATGGAGGTAGTACTGTAATTTGGTATTAGAAGAGATCGTACACAATCTTGGATTGGAGAGGTATAAACATCCTTGTCCTTATGGGACAGGTTGGTTACAAGATGAACATATGGTGGAGGTGAAAGAACAATGTTTACTGAATTTCAACATTTGGTCGTACAAAGATGAGGTATTGTGTGATGTGGTATCTATGAGTGCTTGTCATGTTCTATTGGGTATAATTTGGTAATTTGATAGGGGAGCTATCCATGATTGCAGAAGTAACTTGGTTGCAATAGAGAAGGATGGATATAAGTTTACTTTGGTTCCCTTAAAGGAGGTAGAGGGGAGAAGTGCAAGGAATCTAAGCATTGTGAAGAGTTATTGTTCAGAGAAGCATAATACAAAGGTTGATATGGATCTAGGAAATGATCATGGAGGAATATCGGAGAACTGGTTGGTAATAGATAAAAGTGAGGGTAAAGTGAAGTAACAGAAGACTCTAGTTGCTTATCTGTTAATGTCTTGTGACATAGGTAAAGCGGTTGTGTGAAAGAAAGGAGGTGGTGGTAAAAATTATTATGTTGATGTGAGGTATGATAGATATATTACAAAGAAGAATAAGTGGATGATAATGATATAAGAAAGAGCATAAGTTCAAAGAAAGAAAGTTGAAGATACATAGTATATTTGGATTAAGAATGAGCATGGGATTTATGTCCCGAATCTTGTCAAATGTTCATAATGTTATCTTATGGAATATTTTTTTCTCACCAAGGGTGTCTTATGCAAGAGCATCCTTGTTTTGTTGGCAATCTTGCATCACCCAAAAAATATTTCCCTTCAGTTTTGTTCATGTTTTCCTATTTTTTTTTGTTTTTGGTGGCGTTCCTTAGTTTTTGATTATTTGTCGTTGTAAACTTCAGGGCTTGTTCTAGACATATTTTTTTACTTATGTTTGGGTTCACGCCTCATTTGGATATTTATTGTGAATATATTAAATATTCATGGTCATTTTTGTGTCTTCTTCATGTTCTAACGGCTTGTTGGATTTTTCTAATCTTGCAATGCATATTCCTGATTGGTGAAGCTTAGTGGCCCATGTCAAGATTTTCTTGGATCTTTGGTCAAAATCTCTCTTGGATCATGCATAATTTATAAATCTGGGCATTGAGACCTTATGATTTGGGTCCTCACCTATATTTATGTGTTGCATTTTCCTTGTTTTGGAAAATGTAGTTGATCTGGTCGACATAAGTGTTGCGAAGACTCTATATATTGACAATCTTCATCTTTGTTTTGAGGTAGTTCATAGGGTGAAACCTTGGAAGGTTAGCATTAGGTTTTAGGTCTAGAATTATATTGTAATCAGACATGTGACAAAATTTTGTAATCTACATGTTGTAGGCCAATGTAATGTAAATCTTGGATTTGTGATAATGTGAAGGTCTGTTGTAGCTCGTTGATTGTTTGTTATTGTTTGTGATTTGGTTATTTCCTCTATGTTGACTCTAGCTTCATGGTTGGACCATATCCATTGGGGAAACTATGACCATGACTGTGTCAGCTAAGAAGGATAACTATGCATCTATAAATCAAGGTGATACTTACTATGATGATCATCTCTTCTATAATAATCCTCCTGTTAGAATTATATTGAAATGATGTACTGAGAGGGGAGGGGTGAATCAGTACCTCTAAAATTTTTCTTGGTTATCCCATTAACCCTTTGTCATCAGTTTGTAATTTTAACTTATCTAGCTGTTCATCTTTCTTTATGCATATGAAATCATATCATACATTCTTTTGATATGTAACAATAATAGAAACACTCATGAAAATAGATAACACATGACACAAGATATGATATCATAGAAAAATCTTGTTAAGGAAGTGAAAATTGCGATGGGGATTGTTACCCACAAAATTCACTATCTGTAGATAAGAAGAGCTGGTTAAGGCTTACAATTTGGTCACTTCTGATGACCTACCCTGTTAGGAGTATTACAGTAGAGACCTGTTAAGATCTAATTTGTTTGAAGCTTTCAACAACACTGTTAAGTGTGCACTCTGTTAAGAGATTTACAAAGGATGGTTAAGTCCACCTTCTACAAAAGGATTTTAGATGTGATGCACTTGTTCGAAAGCAACTACATAAGTCTTTGATCTGATGATAAATGCAATCTTCAATTGTTGATAACAGATCCTATAAAGCTCCAAAAATACTATTAATCATCCTTCCATGATTGAGTATTACCTTCATCTTCTCATCGGTAGCCTCTGTGTGTTCTTGATAAATGATATACTCTGTTTCTTCTCTTTGCATGAATTCTGCCTTCTACTCCTTAGATGCTCTTCGTGGCTATCAATTATTAAGAATTCATGTGCTCACAATTGAGTATGAACATCTATTTATACTAGCTTAGGTTCAATTCTTGATTCATGCATTCGCATGTTAACTCTAGATTCAAGATATACAACTTGATCTTGATCTGTAGTTAGATATGCTTTAGATCCGTTAGGATGCTTTAAAGCATTTACATAAAGCTTGCATGACCATAAAAAAAAAAATGATTCTAAAAAATAGAATAACTTTGTCTTATCCATCGTGTATAAATCAGATCCAAAATTTGTGGCTTTTCTGATTGTCGGTTCTGATGGTCGGTGTTCTTGGTCGTCGGTGTTCCTTTCTCTGAACATGTCATCGGTTATGCTTGTCTGTTCATGTCGGGTTGATTTTGGAAACTGTGTCGCTGGTAATGCTTGTGTTTGCCGGTGATGCTTGTGGTCGTTAGTGATTCTTGTCACATTTATACTTAGCATTTTTCTCAAAATTCTTTGTCCTGTCGGGTATGGTTGCATTTCACCGGTACTGCTTGTGGTGCATCAGTGATGCTTGTTGTCTACCGGTAATGCTTTCTGTCTATTTTTTTCTCTGAGTATACTAATGGAAAAATAATGTCATCAATCGCCCCCTTTGACATTAGTATCAAAAACATGATATGTGAAACATACGGAGTGTATTAGTATGTACACCTATGTATACTTCTGCCTTAGTCATTTGAATGACTCCCCCTATGTATGTGCTGGTAAGTGTAAGTATATATATACATATCCATTATCTTTTGCTTCTTTTTCAGATATATCTATTGTATGGATATTTGTATTGTACATAGCTATATACATTGCCTTTCCTCCTTTTTTGATTCTAAGGACAAAGGTACTTACAACTTCTCAAAAAGGTGGGAATGTGAGGATTTGACTTCCTCCATCATTTTCTCCCATTTCTCATTCAACATTTCTAAAGGCATGTGCTCTAGTGATATTCTTACATGAATATCATAGATGTTGTCTACTATAGACATCTCTGGGGTTGCTATAAGATTTCTAGCTTCTAAAATATGTTGCTTAAGTATTATGAGATTTGGTAAGATATGAGCTTGGAGTTCTGTGATCTCACCTCTGAATTGGGTCTCAGCATCCCATATTTCCTGCCTTAGCCTATTTTCCTCAATGACTATGTCATGATGTGCCTTTATGCTATTTGCATGTGAGTTTAGGCTTTGTGCACTCTTAGTGACATTTGCATCAATTTTTGCAAGCTTGTCACTGTTCTCCTTTGCAAATTTGTCAAGTGTGCACATCTTCTAAACTAAGGTTATTGCCTCAGCAATCATTGGATCCAATTCATCACTAAGTTCAGAGAGCTTGACTTTGTTCAATGCCACTTCTTGGCTTATCTTATCAATTAGCTTGTATTGATATTTCTTCTCTGCTTGTTCCTCCATTGCTTGGTCAGCTTCTATCCCTTGCTCTATTATAGCGTCGATAAGAACAACAATCTATTCCTTAACTAAAGTATTTTCAACAATTTTTACTTCAGGAACCAGTTGTTGGAGTATCTCCTTAGCTTTTTCAAGTGCCATGTTTTCTCTGTGTTCTTTGATCGTCTTCTTTTGTATGGCTTTTCTTTGACAGAATACTCCAAACTCTTGAAGTTTGTCACTGTCCAAAGTGGTTATGTCCCAATTTGGAACTTCAATTACTTCATCAAGTGTTACAGCCAATATGTCTTCCTTTACTATTTTCTTCTTCTTCTTCTTTGGCTGGTTGGTAGTGGAAGATTGATGTAATACCATTTTCAAGGCCTGTGATTGTGTATATTTTATTGGTGAGTGCATAGAGGTTGAGGTATCCTTTTGTACCTATTCTATAATCATCGGCCAATTTTTTGAAGACTTCTCCTCATGTTCCTTGGGTGTTTCAACAGATGAGTCTTCCTTTTGTTTCAATTCCTCATGTCTCTTAACATCCTCACTCTTCTCTTTGTCTTCAACCTTCTTTGAGGTATCCTTTGTAGTTTTCTCTGCCTCTTACTGTTGTTCCTTTGATTTATCTTTCTACTCATCAGTTTCATCTTTCATTTCAGTGTCAGTAATCTTTGGAGTATTGGATGCACCTTGATTTTCTTTTGTACCCATATCCTTGGGTATATCATCATTTTTCTTTGACGATTTGTCTTGGATGGACTATATATTGATAGCATCTATCAATATATTCATATTTGTAGGCGTATTGACAGTTGCATTGTCAATAGCTTTGTCATGTTCATCGGTATTATCCTCTTCAGTGTTGATGTTTTCATCTTTTTGGATCTCTGTTGCAGGGTCTTTTCCTGTAATGGTGTTGACAATGTTGTTTAACCATGAATCATCATTAATATCCACATCTAAGTTACCCTTAATTGTTAGATCTTCTTTTTCAACTTCTTCATCCTCCAATTTTATGTGGATGGGACTATCCAAGACTTGATCATGTTGGCCATCTTTTGACCAATCTTCATCTATAACATCTGTTTGTTTCTGCCCTGTTATTTTTACTTCTTCCTCATCCAACTCAACTGTTGAGTGACTTGTTGTTTTAATTTTCTATTTGGCTTCTTCATAAGTACCAAACCTCATTTTTTTGTTTTCAATGGGTTCATTCAATAATGCCTTTATGCATTCTGTTGCTAACCCAGTTTTGATTTCATAATCAAGCTTTTCTAGCCAAGATTTCCTTGGGACTACTACTTGAATGTAGGTGAAGTCAGTGTCCACCATAAAACAAATGTCATATTTGTATTCCTCAATTAGACTTTTAGGAATTCTACTCCTAGCTTGTAGCATCTCCTTAATTGACTTAAAGTACACATGCATTACATTGTCAAAATCTGTGCCTAGTGTTTCAATGTATTCATTAATTTGCATGGTAATAGGTCTGCTGGTGTCCCATGTTACTTTACCAATTGAAGGAAAGTACTCTTTGAAGTAGAAGAATATACATAGTATGAGGGAACTAAACTTACATGTGTTTGTCTGTTAAGACCTTATGGTGCACATGTTCTCCTCAAATTGATGCAATAGGATCTCTACGAGATCCATCTTCTTTCCCAGTTTGATGATTTTGTTCATTCTGCTAGCTTGAAATATCTTATATCCAACTACGCAAGCACCAAATTTTAGCTCAACGTCGTTGATAGTGTTTACCTTCAGTGCCCTCTTGTCTGATTTAGCTCCGGTTAACTTTTCCACTTCTGCAATAGAAGGATGTTTGTGAGCCTGAGGTTTGTCGGTTGTTGGATAGCCTGTCATTGCATGTATAACATCTTTTTTTATAGCCTTTTACTTGTTCAACCACAAAGCATTGTTGTGTACTCTGCTTAGAATAATCTTAATCCACTATGTCTTAAAAACATTCAGGAAATGAAGTGCGTTTGTCAGACCTTTCACTTCTAAGTGTTTATGCTCTTCTTTTAGCTTGCCACCATTGTCACAAAGTGCCTTATAGGTGTTGTCTAGGTCCAGATCTCCTATCTCTAAGATCTTGCAGTGTATATAGGACCTAACGTCCTCAACCAATAAAACCCTAGCTAGGATTTGGGAGAAAGCTCCAGAATCATTTGGTTGAGAGGCTATCTTAGGATGTAACTTATATTTCAGTTCAACACATGCCCCTCTTTTAACAAATTTAAATAGTTTCTTCTTGTCATCCTTAAGTTTCTCTACCCTAGATGTCGATGCCATCATTTTTGAGATTTTAGGGCTTTTTCGTAAATCAAAACAGTGCTTATCGGTGAGTGAATGAACTTACTGAATGTCTATGATCTCCTTCGAATCTATATGCTTAGTGAATGAATTTTGCTGGGTCGCTTCTCAAACTTCTCAAAATTTCTCTACTCTGCTCAAAAATGGTGGGTGCAAAAATGAGCTTACCCGTCAGGCTTTTATACTTTTTGGTGCCCTAAGTTGTCATTAATGTTTACCAACTTTGTTGGTTTATGAAGACTGCCTCCATCGATAAATACATTCACAACTCCTTTGGTGTCTTTGCAAAGCATCGAGGTAGCTTAGCGGTGTTGGAGACTTCACCAATGATCATCGGTGATATTGTGACAACAACATTTGTAGATTCAGTGTATACCGATGCTCGTCAGGTTGTGCATAACTTGTGTATTGACTGATACATTCTAGTAAGTATTTCATGTCTTTTCTGTGTGTGTTCACCGATGCAAATTGTGCCCAATAACCGATGGTTGCTTTATAGTAGATTATCAAGTAACAATATATTTCATCTTTATTCATGCCTATATAACAATATGATCTATGTGTAATGGAACTGATGCATAGTAAAACTTGTGATAATGCAGTTCCATACTTACTTGTGCAATCTAGTTAGATGTAGTGATGTCACTGGATCCAATGGATGGGGTGTCACCATTTGCATTGCTTGTACTAGCACCTTCAGTGTTTGTGGCTTTTACCCACATCTTGTTTCTCATTCTTTTGATGTCATCAATGGTATTTCTATTGGGATGTGTATTTGTGTCTGTTATTCGGTCTTTGCAATCTTTTATCACATGTCCAACTTTATGAGAGTGTAAACATGCCATACCTGGATTGGCTCATCCTCTTGACCTTCTGGTCCATTTTCTCATACAGTTGGCAGCAACATGACCATACCTTCCACATGATGTGCAATTTACCCATGTGTTATAGTCCCAAACATATGAGTTACCTTCTCTTGTTGGTTTGTAGCTTTTATCATTCTCCTTTGGAGTCCATGCTTTGTTATTCTTTTTCCAGCATTCCTTATGTGTA
>MU224358.1:1789343-1801394 GCA_018584345.1 Thuja plicata
AGTGTGCACTTTGTTAAGAGATTTACAAAGGATGGTTAAGTCCACCTTCTACAAAAGGATTTTAGATGTGATGCACTTGTTAGAATGCAACTACATAAGTCTTTGATCTAATGATAAATGCAATCTTTAATTGCTAATAATAGATCCTATAAAGCTCCAAAGATACTATTAATCATCCTTCCATGATTGAGTATTACCTTTATCTGCTCGTTGGTAGCCTCTGTGTGTTTTTGATAGTTGATATACTCTATTTTTTCTCTTTGCATGAATTTTGCCTTCTACTCCTTAGATGCTCTTCATGGCTATCAATTATTAAGAATTCATGTGCTCACAATTGAGTATGAACATCTATTTATACTAGCTTAGGTTCAATTCTTGATTCATGCATTCACATGTTAACTCTAGATTCAAGATATACAACTTGATCTTGATCTGTAGTTAGATATGCTTTAGATCTGTTAGGATTCTTTAAAGCATTTACATAAAGCTTGCATGACCATAAAAAACAAAAAAACAATTCTACAAAATAGAATAACTTTTTCTTATCCACTGTGTATAAATCAGATCCATAATTTGTGGCTTTTCTGATTGTCAGTTCTGACGGTCGATGTTCTTGGTCGTTGGTGTTCCTTTCTCTGAACATGTCATCGGGTATGCTTGTCTGTTCCTATCAGGTTGATTCTAGAAACTGTGTCACCGGTAATGCTTGTGTTTTCTGGTGATGCTTGTGGTCGCCAGTGATTCTTGTCACATTTATACTTAGCATTTTTCTCAAAAGTCCTATCGGGTATGCTTGCATTTCACCGGTACTGCTTGTGGTTCACCGGTGATGCTTGCTGTCTGTCGGTAATGCTTTCTGTCTATTTTTTTACTTTGAGTATACTAATGGAAAAATAATGTCATCATGGGGAAACTATGACCATGACTGTGTCAACTAAGAAGGATAACTATGCATCTATAAATCAAGGTGATACTTACTATGATGATCATCTCTTCTATACTAATCCTCCAACTTCTCATGAGTTACACTTCATTTATATGTTGAGGTGTGATCTTGTTCCTAAATATGTCTATGAAGGTAGGGATTGTGGACCCAATGACAAAGGTGTACCCTCCTAAACATTTAACACTTAAAATTAGATTCTCAATTAGGCCCCGTTTTGGTGATTTCAAGATTTTATATTTTTTGTGCTTGATCCAACTACCTATCTCTTCTTATTCCAGGGTCTTCTCTTCGTTCCCAACTCCCCATTTCAATTTGGCCCACTTTCCTTTGTGTACAATACCCTAGGCATTGTGTTCCAAGGTATATGATGTCTTGTGGATTGTAAACCCTAATGTTTTAGCCCAAATTCAATTAGATGGTCTGATGTAGTGTTTTAGTGGGAAATTAAATCTTGTGTTGGCCTTGTTAGACTTAGAAAGCACCGAGAGGGGAGGGTGAATTGGTGCAGTAGTATTATTAACTTTCTTAATCTAATAAAAAAACTTAAGACCAAAAATAACTGAAAGTAAACATAATAAGATGAACAAACATAACATCATAACACAATGATTTGTTTTAGAGGAAAACCCTGTCAAGGTAAAAAAACCCCGATGGGGATGGTAACCACAAATATCTCACTACTATTGATATAAGTACCCTATTAAAGGTAATAGTACATATAAAGGGGAATGCACATGCATTCAGGCTTACAACCTAGAGCTTACAACTCAATACAAACAACAATCCAACCCTTAGTCTTGTTCACCAATCAATTACACATATATAAAGGACATGACTCACTCTCCCAAAACTGAACTAACAAACAACATCAACTATGAAAATACAGTTATGATGAAGCTCTGACGAATATAACTATCTAATTATCTGCTATGTCAATATTTGCATCAATATCACAACATACCATATCACATTGTGTCACACTTCTATCACATCCAAAACTTGATCTTATATACTCAATCTTATCTCCAAAATATTAACTTAGTCGGCCCAACAAGCATATAATGAAACATGTAGAAGATTCCATTATAAATTAACGAAATCAACCACATAATAGCTTTCTATTTGAATAGAGTATCCTCCATAGTCAACCCTCACAAATAATCATCAAAATAATCATATCAACAATCTGGTAAGATTGGTGATCAATCCAATGTGATAATAGCTTTGCATAGGATAGTTCTCAATCATCTTGATACTAAGAGTATCATATCTCCATCATACAACATCACCAAAACATGCAATCATCAGATTAGACATATCATGATGTTTACTAACCATACTTACCTTGTCATCATCTAATACATTATCCTCTATCTATACTGTCTCATTATTTGAACCAATATCCTGCACTATTCTTCATACTTAGCTACTTTTCATCACTAAAACAATCAGTAGCCAAAATATCTGATAGGTGGCCAAGATTAAAGTGCATAAGTGTCATCAATGACAACATATCACGCATTATAAGTTATCTCTTTCCAACATGGCTCCAATCTTTGAATCCAAAATTTTTGTGAGAGGTATATAAGTGATCTATCTCTCCTCATTTTGGTATCCACATCCATTATCAAGCATAAGAAGTTCAATATTTGCAAAATATAGGTGAATTTTCAAGAGCATTAATGGTGTAAGAGCACCTAGAGAACTTAGGGTTAAAATTCATTATGAACATTTCGGATTTGTTTAAATTGGTTTGTAAGGTATTTGTTCATTCACTCTTGTAATGAATGAGTAAAAATGGGTCAATTTGGTGAATAAACACCCTAGTTTCTTAGATTTATGTTTTTAGGTTTAATTGTGTGTGCTAAGGTAGTTGGTAAGCCTCTGGAAATACAACCAAGGCATTAGGAACCTTATATAAGTTGCTCGGCATGTACTGATGCTCAGTAATGATGCTCAGTACTAATGAGCGGTAATGATGCTTGGTACTGATGCTTAGTAATGATGTTCAATACTGATGCTTGTTAATGATGCTCGATATTGGTGCTCAGTACATGGTACTAATGTTGCTTGGTACTGATGGTGTTCCATACTAATGGTGCTTGGTACTTCTGTGCTCGGTATTACTGTTTCTCACTGGCATATTTTGATGCTCGATATGTATTGTTGTTTCTCAGTTAATTATGTTACAACCCAGGAAAAGTGGATCTTGTACTTAGTGGACAATATGGTCAGTTGTAACGGTTCCTAAAAATATGTTGTCGACATGAGTGGGAAGTTAAGGCTGTTCCAATGATGGAAAGATGATTTAAGATCTTCCAAGACTTCATATTTAGAGAGTTAGAAGAAAGAGGGATTGATAGAGAAGGTTGAAAGAGTTGGATACATTTTGTATGGTTTTCTTATTTTCCAATTGAAAATTTGTAGGTTGTGTGTTTAGTGGTTGTTGTTTACTTTGTGTGCAAGTAGTTTAGTCCTATTCTTTCATTTGGTAAGTTGTTAGTTCTTGGCCCATATAGGGTTGTAAATACTGAATGGCTCCTCAAGGTTCTTGAATCCATGATGAGAACCATGTGCCTGGATGGAATTCGACAGGATCCCCTGTACATAGTTTTCTTTTCTTTTTTTTGGTAGGAGAAATGTTAGTCATTATCTTGGAAATCTTACCCTAGGAGAGCTCGGTAATAGTCTAGCTAGGGAAGAAAGTGAAAATATGTTATGAGTGTATTGGATGAATGAGTCAGTTTAGTGAGGATGAATCTCTTCTTGTAGATTCACTGAGTGTGGAAGACTAACTTGTTGGTGGGAACTGGGTTTTTGGAAGGAAGTGAAGTTCTTAGTGACTTACTTTAGATTATGGTTTGGAAGTACCCTAGGAGGTCTAGAAGAGAGACCTTAGATCAGAGTTAGGATGAATTTGTAGAGAAGGAACTGAGTACCCCATCAGATTGGTATCAGAGCATATAAGATTTGGCTTGTATTTTTTAGGTGTTATCTTCAGAAGAGTTTGTAGATTCATTCAAAATGGTGACCAATACTGAATTGCCGAAGGATGTAGAAGAGTAGAAAGAGGAGAATAGACTCCTGAAAGAATAGTAGGCCAAAATGAAAACTAAGTTAGAAGAAGTGCAACTTACAACTATAACATTCAGTGAAATGATGAGAGAAGTTGATGGAAAGGGTAAGTTAGTGGCCGAGGAAGACATAATACCAGAGCTAGATCCTATGCTTCAAGAAAATCCATTCTTGAGAGCTTTGAAAGAAATGAGTGGTAATTCCTTGGAAGGTGTGCCTTTGTTCAGTGGAAAGATGGAACCAAAAGTAGTCATGGAGTGGATAAAAGGTCTTGAGAACCACTTTGATTGTGATAATGTGACCGAGGCTCAGAAGGTTAGAATAGAAAAGACAAGATTGAAAGGGATTTCTCTCACTTGGTGGAAGTTTGTCCAAGATGAAAGGACTAAAGAAGGAAAGAATCCTATAACTAGTTGGAAAAGTATGGTGGATAAAATGAGGGAAACTTATCTTCCTAATGATTAGGAAGTGCAACTGCACAAGAAAAGATAGAACCTAAGATAGAAATACTTAGAGGTAAGTACCTATACAGAAGAGTTTCACAATTTATGCTTAAGATCACATGTAATGGAAGAGGAGAGCCCAAAATTGGCTAGGTATATGAATGGTCTCAAGTGGAATATTCAAGAGGAAATTAGTCTCTTAAGTCCAAAGAAAATACATCATTTATATCATCTAGCTCTTAAGGTAGAAGAGAAGTTTAAAAAGAAATAAGATTCAAATAGTAGAGGAAGAGAAAGAGACAATAGAAGTCACAGAGGGGGATTTGGAGGAAGGAACTTTGAGGCCATAAATCAGAGTGAATCCAAACTCACTGAGAATCAAGGAGAATCCAATAACACAAGAGGTGGTTAAAACCGAGGAAGAGGTTCAAATAATAGTTCAAGAGCAAGAACCAATAACCAGCAAAGAGGATCTTATTTCTCTTCAATGAAGTGCTATAACTGTCAACAGTTTGGGCATCCTACCTATAGTTGTCTGGAGAAGGGTTCTACATCACAAGGAGGAGAGAAAAGAATCAATTATGTGCAAGAAGAGTCTTCTAGAAGAAAGACAACATAAGTCTCCCTAGATTCTGAGATAGGGGAAAATTTGATGATTCGTAGAGCACTCCTCAAATAGCCCATCAAATAAGAGCCAAGCCAAAGAAGATATTTGTTTCAAATAAAATACAAGGTACTCGGTAAGGTTTGTAAAGTTATCATAGATTCTGGTTCTACTGATAACATACTTTCTATGGAAGATATTGAAAAGTTAAAGTTGAAAAATATTCCTCATACTAATCCTTATAGAGTTACTAGGTTGAGAAAAGATCAACATGTACTAGTTAATGAACAAGCTTCGGTGAAATTTTCCTTAGGAAGGTATAAGGACCGAGTTTTGTGTGATGTCCTACCCATGGATGCTTTTCATCTATTGTTGGGTAGACCTTGGAAGTTTGATAGAGCTATAGTGCATGATGGAGCTAAAAACTCCTATTCCTTTAAGAAAGATGGAGTGACTTTCAAGATACAGTCAATCTTGGAATAAGGTGAAGTAAAGAAAGGGGGTCATAACATACTATTGGTAGGAGAGAAATAATTTTTGAAGACACTAGAGGAGGAATATGGAGTGGGCTTTTCTTTGGTTCTAAAGCCAAAGGATGAAAATAGAAATAAGAAGGAAGAGTTACCTTTAGAAATCAAGGAGTTGTTAACACAATATCAAGATATAGTTAGTGATGGTCAACCAGCTAACCTACCACCTAAGAGGTCTATTAGTCATCAGATTGAGTTCATCCCAGGAGCCTCACTTCCAAACAAAGCTATTTATAAAATGACCCCACAATAGAATGCAAAAATTTCTATCCAAATTCAAGAGTTACTTGACCAAGGGTTGATTAGAAAGAGCATAAGTCCATGTGTTGTTCCCATAGTCCTAGCCCCAAAGAAGGGTGGTATTTGGAGGTTGTGTACTGATTCTAGCGCCATAAATATGATTACTATCTGGTATATATTCCCAATACCTAGGATGATTTAAAGGATTGTCTCGATGGAGATAAGTATTTCTCCAAAATAGATCTTAAGACTGGGTATCATCATATCAGAATAAAAGGTTGAGATGAATGGAAGACTTCTTTAAAGACTACTGCGGGACTCTATGAGTAGCTTGTTATGCCTTTTGTGTTATCCAATTCCCCAAGCACATTTACGAGGTTAATGCATGAAGTGTTGAAGGAATTCATTGGAAAATGGGTTGTGGTGTACTTAGATGACATTTTAGTTTTTAGAAAAACTAAGGAGGATCATCTTAGACATCTGCAAATGGTAATGCAAAGACTACATGAGGAGAAGTTGACAATCAACGTAGAAAAGAGTGAGTTCATGAAGCAAGATTTAGTATACTTGGGTTTTGTTACCTCAATGGGTAACTTGAAGATGGATACCAGTGAGGTGGAAGCAATATTGAATTGGCCTACACCTAAGTTAGCCATATAAGTAAGAAGCTTCCATAGATTAGCACAGTTCTACCAGAAGTTTATCAGACAATTTAGTGAAATCAATGCACCTGTTTTGGATACCATAAAAGGAGGTATGAAAGCCAAGTTCCAATGGAATGAGAAAGATAAAAGGGATTTGATAATTTGAAGAGAAGAATAGAAAATCAACCTATATTGACACTTCTCAGTTTTGACAAGTTGTTTACTATGGAATGTGATGCTGGTAATAGTGCCATAGGTGCAGTTTTGAGTCAAGAGGGAAAACCAATAGCTTTTCACAGTGAAAAAATAAGTGATGCAAAGAGGAAGTACTCATCATATGATTTATAATTGTATGCATTGGTACAAGAAATGAAGAATTGGAGACATTATATCCTTCCTACAGAATTTGTAGTATTTACTAACAATCAGGCTTTAAGTTTTCTGAATTCATAGGATAAACTAAGCCATAAGCATATGAAGTGGTTTGATTATATCCAAGCCTATAACTTCACCATCAAGAACAAGAAAGGAGTTCTGAAAAATAAGGTGGTAGATGCATTGAGTAGAATATTTCTTATAGTGCAAGAAATTTAGTTAAGAAGAATTTTCATAGAAAGATTCAAAGATCTATATCCACCGGATGAAGAATTTTTAGCAGCCTATAAGGTATATCAAGATTTTCAAAACCACTTGCATAGTGATTATTCTGATTTTACTCTCCAAGAAGGTATTTTGTTTTAAGGAGGAAAACTCTTTGTACCAAGAGGTTCAATGAGGGAGAATTTAATGCAAGAGAATAATAATGGTTCATTAAGTGGACATTTTGGAGTGCATAAAACTCTAGAGTTAGTATATAAGTACTAATATTGGCCAATAATGAGTAGGGAGCTCCAGAAGTAAGTAGAGACTTGTATAGTCTATCAAAATGCTAAGGGGACTTCATCCAATGTAGGATTGTATCAACCACTTCCAAAATCAAATAGACCTTGGGAGTGCCTCAGTATGGATTTTTTGGTTGGACTTCCTAAGACAAAGTTGGGAATGGAAAATATTTTGTGATTGTGGAGAGATTCAACAAGATGGATCACTTTGTGCCATTTAAAAATACTCATGATGCATGCTATATAACACATCTCTTCTTTAGAGAAATAGTAAAGATACATGGATTACCCTTAAGTATTGTATAATATTAGGACTCTAAGTTTATGAGTCATTTTTGCAAAACCTTATGGAAGAAGCTTGGTACAAATATTTCCTTTAGGTCAACATATCATCCACAGACCAATGGTTAGACTAAAGTGGTGAACCGAAGCTTCTAGGAAATATTTTGAGATGTCTCACAAAAGAATATGGAAAATCATGGGATCAATTACTTGCTCAGATAGAATTTTCCTATAATGATACAATCAATAGATCTACTGGAAAGATCCCTTTTGAAATAGTGTATGACATTTATCCCAGGGGTATATGTGAACTCAAGGATTTTGGAAGAAATGCAGAGAAGAGTGGTTCTGCTGAAGATTTTTCTCAATCTATGAAAGAAGTCCATGATACTATGAAGAATACATTAGTGGAGAATACGACTCACACCAAGAAAAAGGTATATGAAAAGAAAAGAGATGTTCAGTTCCAAGTTGGAGATTTGGTCATGGTGCACCTAAAAAAAGAAAGACTGCAAAAATGTGTCCCAAGTTAGCTTTAGATGAGGAAGATAGGCCCTTGTATGATTCTAGAAAAATAATGGTCTAATGCTTAAAGAGTTGACCTTCCTACTGATATATGGTTGTAACATATAAAATAGATGTCACCATAATGTAAGATAAGAAATAGAGATGATGACGTAATGTAAGATAAGATAGATGTTGTTACATTTAAAATTAGAATGTTTATTGAAATGTGAGGGGTGAATAATATGTTCCTTTTATCCTTAAATACACAAAGGAAGGATTTAAATTGATTAACCCCAAAAGAAGGATCAATGCATAAATGAATCAACTGATTTGGAAATAAGAGCAAAGAGGAAGATCTTAAATAACCGTTTATAGGAAAGAATGTGTGATAGATCTAGAAATATTAAGAACTTTTAATTGAAATGGATGGGAGAAAAGTACTAACCTTGAAATGTTACAAATCTGAAGAATGCTATTTTCAGGGGTCTGTACTTAGTTTCTAGACAATTTGAGACTGGATCTGGAACATAAATGCAGAGACAAACAAAACTCAAAAATCTTTTTCCGTTCTGACACAGTTCTGATTTTGACCCTCAAGTCAATGTCACCATTGACCCAGAATTTCCAATTTTGACCTAGGGAAGAATCGACCTAAAAATTCTCTAACAGGAAATCTATTTTTGGATCCCAAATTTTTTTTGAAAAGGGTATCCAAATCTACACTCTGATCCGCTATTCTAAACCTGTACCTACAAGAAAAATGGATTTGTTTGTTGGGGGGAAGGGTTTGTCTTGGTCAAACCCCGGTTTTGGAATTAACATCAAAGTATAATTTAAATTGCATAAGTAAAACAAAGTAAATGAAAAAATTCACCTTGCTTGTAGAAGCCCTTGTGGCAGATTCTAATCCATGGATCCACAAGTATGCATGCACCAAATGGATGTAGAATTTAGAATGTAGGATGTCTCAAATAAATTGCTTGTAGACCTTCAACACCAATCTTGAATGGATCTTTGAATAGGAAGAGGCTTGGAGGAATGTGGATGGATAAATCTTCAACAAGAAGGCTCCATGGAGCTTGAATCCTTCAATGGCCACCAATGGATCTTCTTGATGAATTGAGTGCTTGAATTCTTAAGAATGGATGAATGCTTCAATGGCTACTTGGCTTGCTTCAAATCTTGCTTCTTCACCTTTGGATTTCACACTTCAAGCCTTTGATAGTTGATGATCATAGTTTTCCAAGTCTTAGATTGTTGATGGTTAGAAAAAATGAGAGGAGAAAGCTTCCTTATATATGAATCTAGGGGACAATCTTCTAGAGAGGCCTACATAGGATAATTAAATTCCAATTAGACCTATACCCCTAGAAGAGGACCTATATTAAATATAATTTAATATTTGTTGCTCCAAAGACCAAAACAACCGACCCGGAAGAGGGAATTAACTCTTTCCAAAGCTTGAAATCCAGAAACACTGGAAATTTAAAATTTGGACCTTAGGTCAGAAAAAGTTGATTCTAACCTAGGTCAAGGTCGAGGTCGACCTTGACCTAGAAAGGTCAACTTTAACCTTGGGGTCAAAAATCTAGTTTGCGGTTTGGAGTCTCAAAAATAGGCTAGAAAAATTGGAAAATGGGACAGAAGAGGGGGAAAAAGCCAGATCCAAGTCAGAGACCCATTCAAGGCACTTGACATGACCCCAAACCACATAATCAGAAGGATAAACCAGTCTACAATGGAAGTGATTCCATTTTTTTACTATACAAGGGTTATCTTCAATTTTTAATGTGGCAGATCTTGTGTCCTATAAGGGACCAATTCCAAAAGGAGGTCTTGATCTAGCAGTAGATACAAAGGATCTCAAAGCACTAAAATTTCTAGTCACTCCAAAGCCAAAGGCATAGAAGATTCAAAATTCAAGAGTTGCTAAGAAGACTAGAACGAAAACCTACATGGAAAATCTAGTCAAATGGAAAGGAAAAGCTGATCCTAAAGCTACATGGGTGCAAGAACTGAGTTCAAGAAGTTAGGAATTGACCTTGACTTGATCCAATCACCTGGAATTTGATTTCTCTCATTTGAGGGAGTATGGTGTAGGGGCACCTATATAAATTAGGGTTAAAATCCCTTAGGAACATTTGGGTTTTGTTTAAATTGATTTGTAAGGTGTTTGTTCATTCACTCTTGTAATGACCGAGTGAAAATGGGTCAATATGGTGAATAAACACCCTAGTTTCTTAGATGCATGTTTTTATTTTTAATTGTGTGTACTGAGGTAGTTTGTAAGCCTATGGAAATCCAACCAAGGCATTAGGAATCTTAGATAAGTTTCTTGGCATGTACTGATGCTCAGTAATGTTGCTCGATACTGATGCTAGGTAATGTTGCTTGGTATTGATGCTCAGTAATGATGCTCGATACTGATGCTTAGTAATGATGCTCGGTACTGGTGCTCGATACTAATGGTGTTCAGTACCGATGGTGTTTGGTACTATTGTTCCTTAGTGGCATGTTTTGATGCTCGATATGTATTGTTGTTGCTTGGTTAATTCAGTTACAACGGCCTGGGAAAAGAGGATCTTGTCTTTAGTGGACAATATGGTTAGTCATAACGGTTCCTGAAAAGATGTTGTCGACTAGAGTGGGCAGTTAAGGCTGTTCCAATGATGGAAAGATGATTTTAGATCTTCCAAGCCTTTATTTCAAGAGATTTAGAAGAAATAAGGATTTATAGAGAAGGTTGAAAGAGTTCGATACATTTTTTTATGGTTTTCTTATTTTCTAGTTAATGAAAAGTTGCAGGTTGAGTGTTTAGTGTTAATTTTTTTACTCTGTGTGCAAGTAGTTTAGTCATTTGATTTTGTTTTGTAAGTTGTCAGTTCCTAGCCCATTCTAGGTTGTAAATACTAAATGGCTTGTAATGCCCAAAATTTTCACCCAAAATCGCAACAACTTTTTTTTTTTTTAAAAGAAAATATGACATACCATTTTAACTACGTCAGAAATTCATGATTCAACTAATTATAATATTTACCAATAACACGAGGAGGAAATGGAGCAAATTTAAACAATATCCTTTCATAGTATTCAAATGAAAATCATAAGAAGGTGTTGCATACCTAAGTTTTTTCTTCCTTGCCTATGTATCAGATTCTCCTTGCCTCTCTATTTCCTGCATCTTTATATATTTCTACACAACTAGATGCATGATGTTAAAAATTCATTTCTGATTACATGATCGTAAGATAAGCTACAACAATATCATAGCGAAATCAATCATAAGCTACTTCAAACTAGTTTCGTAAAGAGATGCAAACAATACAAAAATATTGGTAAGGGGTCGCAAGATCAAGGGAGAACTTAAAAGTACAAGACCTAAGGGCCAGACCTAATGCCTCGGGGGCTCATCGCAGATGGCCTTGCCTACGTAACTCACAGAGACATCGTAGTTCGTCTCTTGGATCTCGAACCAAGAAGACAAGTCCATAAAAAAAATCATTACAAAATAAACACAAACGTTAACATCAAACCCAAGAGTGACCTAATGAGATCCAATATTAACAACATGGCACAAGGTTACTCAAGGGAATATTAGAGTGATATAAGTGACTAGAATAACTATAATTATCATAGTACAACCCAATGGAGGGCATAAGGTCCTTCAAAAAAGAAAGCTAACAACCGTCTGGTATACATCTAAAGGAGAATACAACCAAAACACAAGCTCCAATGACTAATCCAATTTCATTCAAAGTCATGATACCATAATACAACATCAGAGAGAACTACAACATGTCTTAGTGATGATACGCTTCAATGAAGACAAGAATATATTATAATCATGTTTAATCCCTCGCACTAGCTCTACCTATACCTTTGTAATCAACACACAATTA